>CAKNYM010033335.1:0-23384 GCA_932195095.1 Andricus curvator
AAAAAACGGAATAGTCCATCCTCAGCTCCTAACACCAGCAATCCTGATAACGGAGATGAAAGAATTCGAAGAAAAGTTCAACGTCAAATACACCATCCCTTTAAAACAGACAAACTTCCAGCATATCGTCGACGTCTCGACAGTCAACGTGGCTATCACAAAGAATATATTTGTTTATTCCATCCACATTCCTATCCCAGAAACCGAAATCTATGAAATTAAACACTTAATTCCTATTCCCAAACAAATTGGTTCAGTTTTCCTTGCCATAATTCCTGACTACGAATACTTATTGATGGGACAGGGGCACACTACATACGTACCTACCGATAGAACAATATTAGAACTATGTAAAAATTATGGTCAGATGAAAATTTGTAAACGAACGCAACCCACATATTTAATGTCAGAAACTAATAGCTGCGAGAATAGCATATTACGGATGAATGTAAAGACAATCAAGGATGAGTGCAAATATTCCCCCTTTAAAATTATGAATATCGCTTTTATACCACTTATGAATGGATACATTTTAATACCCCACGAACCACTAGAGGTTGATGCATTGTGTGAATCAGGTCATGATAAAATTAAAATCCAGGGCCCTACGAAGATTGTGAGTAAGGACAAATGTATATTGAACGGATTGAATATTATATTAAAATTAAGCTCTACCGACACAATAACAAGAGAAATAAGCTATAGGAAAAATATTTCATTACCGTATACTGACAAACAATTAGATTCTATAAAAGACAAGCTGATACCGTTGACACAAGAAATTAGGCCTCTGAATTTAAATAATCTAAAACAATCAGTCGACGACATCGAAAATGCAATAGATAAGGTCACTAGAGACAGAAGAACGCGAACTTGGACAGAACAGGCCACCAGTTGGCTGCAGTACTTAGGATATACAGCAATTGCTGCAATCATAGTTTTTATGTGTTACAAATGTGGAATCTTCGCCCGACTTCGTGAATGTATTCCTAAAAAGATTTGTATATTTTGCGTAAAAACCCAGGTCACCGCAACACCAACAGTGCATTACACTGTCGCTCCTACTGCACCTGCTGCAGAGATAAAAGATGTAGATCGTAGAATTAAGACTACTAATGTTAAAATAAAATCTAGCAAAAAGGTTTAGAGCCTAAACCTAATCTAAGAAGGGGATTGTAACAGGAATGTCAAAGGATCTTCTATCCTCCCCACTCTTCGAGTCCCAGAAGCAGGGGCCCGTTGCCACTGCTTCCCTTGTACAGGGTAGTCAGTCCGTTTGGTACCCCTGACCGACAAAGATCTTTTACAATAAAGAAGTCCTGCGATATAGTTCAGGCACAATAAAAAGTATTTAAAGTGATTCTTCTGACCCGTTACAAGAATCAATTTCTTCAAAACTATACTCTGTTCAGCGAGAGAACACTCAACGTCGCGCAGTTTTTTCAGGAAATGCGGAGTAAAGCCTGCTGTGCTCCTCTCGGGACAATCGGCCGTGAAATTTTAGAGAGGCCATTTCCAAAGGACAGGATTCCTTTAAAATTTAAACTTGGAAATCAGTAAACCATGCATAAACTCCACACTTTTATTGCAGCCTGCGCAAACTGGACGAAAATTCATCTTTTGCGTTGAGTATTCTCTCGCTGAACAGAGTATGAATGGATAGATAAAATGTATGCGAACACACTTTGTCCGGAAACTTGAATTAAATAAATAAATTAATATTTTAAAAAAACGAAAAAAAATTGTATTTGAGATAATATTGAAAAAAATTACCTTAACTTTAGTAAGTATTTTCACAGAAATAGGCACGCGATTAGTTTCTGAATAGCAGTAAAATTCGTAATAAATGTTTCAGGGTGGCCCATAGAAACAAAAAGTATTTAAATTCAAAATTGAAATTAAATCATTTTTAATTTATTAATTTTAAAAAAATGTTATCAGACTTTTTTCGAGTTAAGGGTTCTTTTTTCTCGTCTGAGAAAAGCTTAGGTTCATAGTTCGCCACCGCAGCGCTCCCGACTAAGCGCACATACTCAATATATTTCGAGCACAAAGTCTACGGGAGGAAAAAAGGAAAATTTCCTAGCTAGCTGTTGGTACCTAATGGACAGGGTAGAAAAGAAGAAGTCGGCGCACATGATTGATTACCTGTATTTTCCCCAATCCATGTAAGCTTGGTACAGGTAGCCCAGCAGAGCAAATTTGTCTTCTCGCTGTCTGATACTTTTTAGGGCGCCTCTCCATTTTCGCACAGCAGCTTGTTGTTTGTGAGCTCGATATAATTTTAATCCCTGTTCCACCTGCGAAGAATGAACAGTTTACATTATCACCTTCTTGAAATTACTTCGGCATCCCTTCCTTTTTTACAAAAATATAGGGGAAACCGGGGCGATATAAATGTTATATTCAGTGAAATATTTGCAATCTATAGAAGTTTTTCAAAATGTAAGTAGTTTTATACATTCTGTGAACCTTCGTGTATCAATTCTATGAAAGACGAAGTATTACAAAAATAGTAATTGTGATAAGAATATGAAAATGATAAATTGTGGACATGTCTTATCTCGTCCCATGCTTTGGGGCGAGATCTTATATATAATTATTAGTTTTTGTTAATAGATATAAACAAAAATTGAAACTCAAGAATATTTAAAAACTCTGTAAACAAGAAATGTTTAAAACATTTTTTTCGAGCACGGTTAACATAGCTGCATATCTATCGATTCCAAATTATACATACTTTTTTATGGTCCCAATACACACTACTTTTCCGCGTGGTAGCAATTTGGAATTCCAGAATTTTATTTTTTTTTCGACTCACTCTACTATTCATGCACTGAGCAACATTGTAGTCGAAAACCGGATTGGTTGCTGCATTGCGTGAATATGACTTTTAGTCCCTGTTTTCACGTTTTTTATCTATTAATAAAGATTTAAAATTTCCTACACCATCAATTTTGTACATCGAAATCTCATTCCAGATATATCTGAAATTTTTTTAAATATTTGGAAGGTTTGAAAGTTTTGAAAGGATTGAAGAAAAATTAAAAACTCGAAAATGTGTATTTCAAAAAATTCAAAACAATACGTAGAGTTTTTGAGAAATTGAAAAAAGATTGAGAGGATTTTAAGAATTTTGATAGGTTTCATATAAATAACAAAATTTTCTTAAGTTTTATGGAAAAATTTCAAATAATTTCCTAAGATTTCGAAAAAGAGTATAGAATATTTGAAAGCAAAAATTTTCAATTTTTGCAAGATTACAAAATTAAAAAAATATCAAATAAGTTTGAGAGATATTTATTAGTTCTGAAAAGATTGAAAGATAATTTAAAACTTTGAAAGATTAAAATTTTTTTTAACAAATTGTAGATTTTTCAAGATTTCGAACAAAAAGCTTCAATAGCTTTCCAAAATTGGCGGCAAAAAATCTGAAAAATTTTAAGAAAATTTTTCTATTTCTGCAGAATTTTGAAAAAATTTCAGGAAAAAGTCGAATAATTTTAAAAAATATTTGAGAATTTCCAAAGGTTTGGAGAGATTAAAAATACTTTAAAACTTGAAAAGTTTTCCGAAAATTTATAAAACATTTTCTAATTTCTTCTGAACTTCTGAATGTCCTAAATATCTTTTAAACTTACTAGAATTTTTCCTATTATTTTCTTTTTGAATTTTCTCAAGAATCTTAGAAAAATTAAATTTAGATGTATAGGATAAAAATTTAAAAACAATCAAGTAATGCTTATTTCCTTTTTCTCAGATCAAGTAATTACCATATACCATTAAGCCATTTCCCTTTCGGCGAGCCTCTAGGGGTAAGCGTGACACTACCCGATTCGGGTAGTGTTTCTAGGTGGATAGTTTATTGTAGTAAATAACTACAAGTGTGGGCTCACCACACCCACGACCGCCAACAGCAACGCAGTAGTATCAGACGGTCACCCATCCAAGTACTCACCGCGCCCAACACTGCTTAACTTCAGTGATCTAACGGGAACTGGTGTTATATATATATATTATATTATATTATATATATTATATATATTATATATATTATAATTATATTTCCCCTAAAATAAAATTTTCTGGACTTTTGTAAATGGCAATTTCCAAATAAGTAATTTTAATTCTAAAAAATTATTTCTGAATTTTTCCAAGCATTATCTATGAAAAGAAAATTGTAATTGTATATCAATGTTTTTTTTTGTATTGGAAAATAATAATTCTGTACCTAACATTTCGCTACCACACGATAATTTTTTAGTACAGGTAAAAAAAATTACCGGTAACAACAAAAAGATATCCGAAAGATTTTTCAATGATTTCGGTTTTATTTTAAAAGATTAATTTTAAGTTTAGAAGATTTCAAAATATGTTAAAAAAGAATCTGAAAGACTTCAAGACCATTTTTTTATTTTTCGTAATATTAAACAATTTCAGGAAATCTTTGAAGGATTTCAAAACATATTTCGAAGTCTTGAGCGTTTAAAAAAAATCTAAAATAATTTAAATCCTAGGAAGATTTCAAAAAATTTAAAACAAAATCTAAATTTTTGAAGATTTATAAAAAAAAAGCTTTTTAAGAATTTTTTAACGTTTCGAGAGAATACGAAAATTTCTTAAGATTTCTAGGAAAATTAAAAATGATTTTTCATTCAAAAGATTAATTTTTTACCCAATTACCCCTTCACTGTGTAGACCGAAAATCGTAAAGTGGGCTGATCCAATATGGCGACCAACATTTTTGGAAAATCCAATGAGTGTACGGATTTGAATGAAAATTGGTATTAGGAGGTTATTTGAGACGCAGCATATAAATTCAAGGTCAAAATTTGAATTTTCGAAATTGTTGATCCAATATGGCGATCCGCCACATTGGATCCACCATTTTGAATTTTGAATTTCTGATGCCGGATTTGGACTCAGAGACCCAACAAACTTCAATACGCCAAATTTCATGAAATTCCGCCAATTTTGCGTAATTTCGATCCGCTATATTGGATCTGTATATTGGATCTATATTGGATCTGATACCATATTCGGATTCCGAGACCCGAAAAACCTTTGTATACCAAGTTTTATGATAATCGAAATAGTATGAATCTATTTATTGTACATGACGCATATTGCGTCAAACGCACTCTTGGCCTTTTTTTGACGCAATATGCGTCATACACTGTCAACGGGTTAAAGAAAGAAAAATTTCAAAAAATTTTGAAAAAAAATCTGAAAGATTTTAAGGCAATTTTTTTATTTTGAAAGATGTTTTAAAATGTGAGGAATAATTCGAGTCAGTTTAAAAGACGATCGGAAACTCTTGTATTGGTAGATAATTCACCTTTTGGGTCGAAAATGCAATTGTTTGGATAAAAATTACTCTATTTTGACTGAGGATTCGACTGTTTTGTTGAAAATTATATTTTTCTGGTGCCTTTTTTGGATAAAATCGACTATTTTTCATTCAAAATTAACATCTTTTTGGTTGAAATGTCAATTCTGTATTAAATTTTTCGTTGACAATTCACCTTTTTTGGTTGAAAATTCAACTATTTGGTTCAAATTTAACTTTTCTGTGGAAGTTTGAATTTCACATATCTGAAATCTGCAACAATTGTTTTTAATTTTTTTAAAGAATTTTAGGTAAATTATATTTAAATTACCTTAACAATAAATAAACTTATATACCCAAAATTGTGTAAATCGTGTAATAACTTATTTTAGTTCTTGTGTTTTGTCATACCGATATTTTTAAAACTTTTTTTATTCATGTCTAGATCAGCAGAGGAATTAAATTTAAAAACGAACTTGAAATCAAAATTGTCTTATTATTTAAAATCGCCTTGAAATTTAAGAGATACTTGAATTTCTAGAGAAAGGATCTGACTGGCCAATAAAGCAAGCTAATTGGTACTAAACTGGAGCAGATGGATGGTGTAAATCTAAAAGATTTTACTATTTCAATTAGGATAAAAGTTTTATTGAGTTATTCAAGTTTATTGAGATATTAATTTTAATGTATGATATAAAGGTGATAATTATTAATAGTAAACAAGTGAATAAATACAGCGCATTAAACGATAGAACAAAAATTTACCTCTTTTATAATCTTTTATCTGACAAGAAGAGAATTGTTTCCATTTTTTCAATCTCTGTCTAATTCGTTGATAACATTTCATATTGTAAAAAATTGTTGAAAATGTTGGTAAAGGAAAATAATATTACTGAATGTTAGTGTGGACAGTCGAATCTTGGAAAAAATTCTCGGTTTTCAAAAACTTATTTCGCGTACTATGCTGTACAATCTTTGGTGGAACAGTTAACAAAGATTTGAAAAAGGAAAGAATGGTGGGAATGTGTGAATGAGACTCTAAATCGAAGAGATATAAAGAGCGATAGAAACACAGGTTTTGCCCAATATGTCAAATTAGGCATACTGCTCTTATTAGATAAAAAAATGCGTCCGTGACTGATGATATATACCGGGACATCTCCGTGCAGACTATTAAAAAAAATCCAACTCTCAACGAAAATGTCTTTGACATATTGGGCTGTAACCATCTTAAGCCTAAGGGAAAAATGAGCATCTTCATTGTTTAGATAATAATAAATTCTCTGCTGAAGGTGATCTCGCGTTGTTGTCACAGTATAGGGTTTGACCTTTCCTCTCATGACTGTAACAGCTATGTTAGTTCTAGCAGTGCTAAGTACGGACAGGGTTACCTATGGCATACAGGCAGAGAACGAAGAGGAAAAGGATCAAGATGAACACTAGAACCCATAAACTATAATGGAGAGTCTTTTAAATATTTTTAAATGCTTGTCGCTTCCCAAAGATCGTCGGGCGCCCTTGAAGCCACCGCTGAGGGCGAGATGTTCAGGCAGATCTGACAAATCAGAAAGCTGGCCAGCAAGAACATCTGCGACAAACAGTAAACAGTGTAACATCAACTGTATCTGCTGAGGATGCTTTGGTTAGAGATAGCAATTTTCAGACAACCACCTCAACAAAAATACCGTGGGAGAGCATCAACTGGAACAATACAATAAAAGAGGAATTGGTGCGTTTCTATTATGAAAGTGCGAAGTTTGAAGCTCAAAACGAAAAGGGATAAAAATTGAGGACGAATTTTGCTGAAAAGTATTTTTGTATGAAGAAAGTTGCACTAAGAGATCTTATCGCAAAGGTGAAAGACACCAGGTATAATCTACTTATCTCAGAAGACTGAGCAATGGAGATTAAACGGCAGGTTGATTTGGCGTGGAAAAACGTCGATAATGCACATCAGTTAGAGGAAGCCGCATCACACGATCAAGCAGCGGAAAATAGTTTTCTTGCGCAACTGGATGATGATCTAGAACCACCACATCCTTGAGAGGTAGATGGCCTGATTCAGCCACAGGCAGAAGTAGAGGTTCAGCAACCAAGAAGTTAATTAAAATGGACATACCATATGAACAGAGATGTTATGCGCCTTTATTTTTTGGCAGAGAGAAGTCGGCAAAGTGTGAGGAGAGAGCATCATCGTCTCTTCTTACTCAAGTACCCGAATCTAGTCACAAAAATAAAAGAACAGAATTGAGCAGGCCAAAAACTCTCAATGTCTGTAAACAAATTACTTTCGGCTGTTGAAATACCTGCGATTAAAATGATAGTGGAACAGCAACTTCCTGTCTATTGTTAAACTCCCTCTGGAAGGTGTGGGTAACGAAGACCTGATTGAAGCTGATGGCATGGGTGCTAGGGATAATGAAGAGAGACCTTAACATTTTCGTTGATGTAAACAGTGAAATCTTAGAAAAACTGCAGCACCTGAAAAGAATTTTGGTCGAGTTTTACTAGACTTCGGAAATGTAGAACCAACGCAAAGGCTTTCTCTGCCGAAGTTGTACGTCACAAAGGATCTGCGTGCTCTAATAGAACACCTCAACAACAAAGTTTTACCTATGCATTCAAGCGCAACACTAACTGCGTTAGAGGTGCAAACTTGTGTGTATTGTGAGCTACGGCAGCCGTTAGAACGTTGGGCCGCAGAACTAGACCTACAAAATGTAGTCTTTGCTGCAGCAGGAAGAGAATGTGATATACCATAGAAAATCAGGTTGAATATGGCAGTCACGAAAGTAAGAAGCAAATTGGGTCAATTGACTCAATATAAGAAAAGGAAACAGAACCAGAAAGCTGATACACCATGTTACTAAAATCATCGACCCTAATAATAGGTCCTTTTTGCGTATTTAGTTTCATTTTGACCAAAACACTACTTGGGTCCCTTTTTGACATAAGGCTTCAACTCTGGTAATCCGCTTGACAGCTTAGTTATCCGAACTGGTGATCAAGTGTCATTCGAGTAATTCAGGTAATCCAGTGTAATTCGAGATAATTCGGAGTAATACCCGTATTCCAGAGTAGTCCACTTGTAATCCGAAGTAATCTACTTGTAATCCAGAGTAATACTCTTGTAATCTATATATAATCTGGTGTAATCCACTTTGAATCCGGAACATTCTAAATTAATCCACTTGTAATCTAAATAATTTGGAGCAATTCAGGTAATCCAAGTAATCTAATTAATCCGCTTGTAATTTAGAGTAATCCAGATAGTTCAGACCCATTCACATAAGTAATCAAAATTGTTTTCAACTGATTTGTTAAAAATGTATTGCCTTTTATCTCTTGAAAATAAGTTTTCTTAACTAGGAATTGAACTATTCTATTTCTGGTCAAAATGTTATCTTTTTTAGTTGAAAATTCAAATCTTTGGTTGAAAATTAATTTACTTTGTTAAAAACTAAACAAGTCTATTGAAAATTAAATAATTTGTTGAACATTAAACAGTTTTGTTATAAATGATCCTTTTTGGTTGGAAAGTCAACTGTTTGGTTGAAAACAAATTTTCTGTTTTGGTTGAAATAAATTTAATTATTAGATTACTATTACATTTTTCGTTGAGAATTTATCTCTTTTGGTTGAAAATAAGTCTGATTTGTAGAAAATTTAACCATTTTGTTCAAAAGTGATTTTTGTTTGAATATTTTCCATTTTAGTTGAATAATTCATCTCTTTGGTTGAAAATTGAATTATTTTGTTGAGAATTTGTTTTTGTTTTTTTTTTAAATAATTTTTCAAGTGAAAACTTAACGATTCCATTTTTGGTTTGGGTCTAGTTTAGTCGGAGTAATTCACCACAATTTTCTGTGTGATACAAAGTAATCCTATGCGATCCAGAGTGATATTAGGCAATTCAAAGTCATTTCTGTAGGGAAGACTGCTCTACAGTAGATAATGCCTGATAGTAGATTATTATTATACCATTAAGGCCATGTAACGAGTGGGTCACGTCACCTGATTCCTACCCTACCGACACTTTTTTTCAAAATCAACTTACGTTGACACGAAACGCGATATCGAGTTGAAAATTTGGGATAATAAATAAGAAGCGCTGAGGAAGGCGGCTCTGATTCTAAATTTTGATAATCATGAAAAAAACAAAAAAAAATTATTTACAAAAAAACTGTTTTCATAATTATAAAAATTTTGGACCAGAGCCGCCTTTCTTAGCGCTTTTTATTTATTACCCCAAATTTTCAACTCGATATCACGTTTCGTGTGAACGTAAGTTGATTTTGAAAAAAAGTGTCGGTAAGGTAGGAATCCGGTCACGTGCCCCACTCGTAACATGGCCTTAAGTCATTTCTCTTTCGGGGTAGGCGTGACTTGCCCGGTGAGGAAAGGAGTAATGTGAGGTAGGAGGAATAGATTATTGAGATTGATCTAGAATTCTCGTGTTATTTATTTAAATGACACGTTCGTTCCGCACCACTGCTCCGACCCAGGTTGCTGATCAATCTCTCTAGAGATCACCCCAAGTGAAGATCCTCACAAAATTGTTATGTGTGGTTCCCCGCTTGAGCCCATTAATATCCAAGGTCTTTGTTTCAGGCGTCATTCACTCTATTGTCACTCTGTTTAAAAACTATTTGTCGGCACACTTTTCTGTCCTGGCATACTGTCCTAGCTTCCTTCACGTCATGCATTTTCTCATGCAAGCTCTCGTGTTTCTATGGCTTCTTATGTCTCTTCGGATTAGTGTCTCATTCACAGATTCTAACCATTCTTTCGGCGGTCTACCTCTGGGCATTCTGCCATTTACTTTACTTTTATACACTTGTTTGGTCGGTCGTTCATCTTTCATTCTTTTAAGATATCCGAACCATCTTAACTGATTTCTTTCCCTTATGTCAACTAGTGTCTCTCCTGTACCACATTCTTTGAGGATAATCTCGTTTCGGACTTTGTCCATCAGTGTTTTCCCGCATATTGTGCGCAGAGGTTTCATGCCAATCGCGTTAATTTTACACATGTATGCCCATTTTAGCTTTTTTACATTCTCATTCTAATGAGAAGGTATTGGTTTTATGTAAAATTTGACATAGTCGGTTTTCATCAAATCTCCACGTTTTGAGACCCCCTGAGCTAGAAAAAAGGATTTTTACGAAGGTGTCTGTCTGTCTGTAGTCTGTAGTCTGTCTGTCTGTCTGTCTGTCTGTCTGTAGCCACGATAACTTTCGAAAAAATGATGAGATTTGATTGAGCTTTGGCACACATTTTATGGCCGAAAAATAGAGAACGAGTTCGTTAACCAGCTATTTTGGATGAAAACCCAAAAAGTGAGCACATTTTGAAAATTTTTGAGACCACTTTTTTGGAAGATTTGAAAATTCTATGTACGGTTATTAGTAGTACGCAAAATGACGAACAAAATATTCTTATGACTTTTCGTGATAAAAAAAAAATTACTGGAGTTATAGCATTTTCAAAATTCCAAAAAACAAACGAAAATGAACATTTTAAGCCGAAAAACGCACGATATGAAAAAAAGTCAAGAGGAGAAAAACGTTGATTTCTGAAAACCCTATAATATTTTCATAACAACTTTTTGAATTTTTTGAAAAATAAAAAATTCAAATTTTGATCGCACAAAAAATTAATGAAAAATCAAAAAAGCCATTTTGCTGTAAAACTATGCAAGATACCAGAAAAGATCATCTCACCAAAATTGTGCACCTAAAAAAGATCTACAAATTTCTTATCATTCACTTTTTGATATGACGCGTAGTTTTTGTTTTATTCGTAAAAAACAGCATTGAAAATATAAAAATTAAATTTTCAGACGAATATTACCAGCTACAAAAAAATGACCGAAACAAAATTTGTTCATCCAAGGAATAGGTACAAATTTATTGTGACTCATGTTTCGATAGGATGCGTGGTTTTTGTTTTATTCGTGAAAATAACATTGACAGTAAAAAAAATCAAATTTTTGAAAAAACAATGCAAGGTACGAAAACATATAAATGAACAAAAATTGTGCATTCAAAAAAGACGTACACACCCGTAATCAATTTTTGTGGTAAGAATATATTCAAAATGAAAAAATTAACTTTTTTGATAAACGGCACAAGCTAAAATAAAATGTTAACTGAAAAAATTTGTCGCCTGAATTATATCATTACTTTTCATTTGAAATCAAATACAAATTTAGTAATTTGTATATGAAGAACATATAACACGAAGCACAAAGTGCGCGCTCAGTGTATTTACCAAATCGCACGCCGTAAGTGCGCTCAAACTTTTTTGTTTCTATCATACGGTTCAAATGATTTTCAAATCAAATATCGAGCGCGAAGCGCGAGTGTCTGGATGAGAATGTGTTCCTTAAGGTCGATAGAACTTTGAGTAAATAAAGTTCCTTTTCAGTCTAAAATAAAAATAAATTTAACAATCACTTAATATGTAGAGGTTTTGATAATTTTATAATATTTGCAAACAAACTTTTTCTTTTCATCGAAGTCGAACACGAAGTTCAAAAATCTAGAGGAGCCTAGCGTAGAGCGCGATGCAAATACGCCCGTCCCGGTAAGAAGAGAAGAATTCAAAAAATTCAGAATCTGAATTCCCATTAATACGTGAATTTTCCTTTATCGAAAGTTCCACCAACGAGTAGAAAAAAAAGCAAAACCTATTCCTTTTAATCGACTTGGAAACATTTAATGGAAGTGTATTGAGAGGAATTAAAAAATGGAGCAATGCAAAAGAAAGAATAGAAAGAAAGAGAATAATGTCACTTTGAAGACGCAAAAGCTAGTCTTTTTAATCCACTCAGAAAAATTTAATGGAAGCGTATTGGAAGGAATTAAAAAGTGGAGAAATGTCAAAGAAAGAATAGAAAGGAATAGAATAATGTAACTTTTAAGGCGAAACTGTGAATTGAAATAAATGAATTTTTTTAAATAAATAAGTATTGTATTTGGGTAAATTATGTGAACATTTTTTTAATAATATATCGAACAGAAACATATTTTGACTGATATCATATGAAATCTGTCTTGGAACATGCACTACTGCTGCGCAAATTTGCATGGATTGCACAGCCACACACAAAAAGTATACGGAGTGAAAAAAAACGATCTATATAACATTGTAATAATATTGGTCCAGCATAGTCGAAACCCATATTTTTTTAATTTTCTGGTTACCATTTTTCTTGTTTGACTTTGAATTTTTGGTTCTATGTTAAATTTTTACAACTTGACGGCTAAACATCTGAAATCGTTTTAAGGGTTTCTGAGAGGAGAGGAGAGAGGAGATGTTTAGTGGCCAACTTGCAAAAATTTAACCTAAACCATAAATTCAAAGTCAAATACAGAAAAAAGTGGTAAACAGAAAACGGTATAGATAAAGGATGAAAAGTTAAGATAATATAAAATATTATTATTAAAATCACTCCACCGTTATGGTAGTCAAAAAAATTGAAATATCCAAACTTATATTTCACAAAAACGAATGGAAACTATGCAAGTGCAGATGTTTTGTGGAGAGATTAGAAGGAATTAAAATAATCGAAAATGAAGCATGACAAAATGAAATAAAAAATAACCATGACAAAAAAAATTGAAATTTCCAAACTTATGTTGCACACGGAGGAATAGAAACCATGTAAGCGCAAACATTTTGTGGACGGATTAGAAAGAATTAAATTAATCGAAAATACAGCATGCAAGTATGGAATTAAAAATAACTATGAGAGGTGAGTCTACTGCTCGCATTAAGAGGAATTCAAAAAATGGAAAATATGTTCGCCTGCAGGGAACACAACACAAGTGGCAATCGTTAAGGAAATAGAAAAGAATTGGTTTCGGAGATAAACCTATTCTTTCGTTGGGCACTTCTCCCGATGGAAAATTAGCACATTCAAAAAAATTCAATAATGCTTACTCTTTCGTTTATATCTGAAAATATTAATTTTTCTTTATTCTTCTCTTCTTACCGGGGAGCGCGTAGCGCGAGGTGAACACATAATCGAGCGCGAAGCGCGAGATAAATATATGATCGAGCGCGAAGCGCGAGATCCAACAGTCGCGCGCCCTAGGCGCGCCCAAACTTGCGAGCGAAGCGAGCCGCGCGCGAAGCGCCCCATGAGAATGTGCCCGCGAAGCGGGCAGATTTTTTTATATGTTTTTATTTCTGAGAATGGACCCTGCTCTACCGATAACCTTCTTACCCTCATTTATGCGCCTATCTAACTCCCAATCTATTTTTTCGTCGCTAGTGAATAGGGTACCCAGATGTATGTACTTGTCAACTTGTTCTAATCTCTCATCATTTAGGACAATATTGCACATTGTTTTCTCACCTTTACCTTCAAACACCATGATTTTTGTTTTATTTACGTTAATTTTGAGGCCCATGTTCTTCATGCTTGTATTAGGTTTATTCAACATCCACACATACCTTCACTGTTTCGAGATCTACACCTTCTTCGTCGAAGAGGGCCATTCTTAGACACTCACCCATAAATATAATAAATAGACATGAGGACATAACGCATCCTAGTTTCACGCCTTGCATAATATCGAACCAGTCACTCAGTTTCCCATTTACTCTTACACTCGCTCTACTACCTGTATATATTGTTTTTATTGCTTGTAGGAGCCATCCATCGACTCTGTACTCTTTAAGGACTTCCCAAAGTTTACTTCTATTTACCTTGTCAAATGCTTTTTCTAGGTCAACAAATGCACAGAAAACTTTCTTTCCTACTCTCAAGATTTTTTCTGTGATCTGTCTTAAGCTAAATATTTGATCTGTACATGATCTTCTTGGCATAAATCCACTTTGGACTTCCCATATCTTTTCTTCTGTAATTTTTATTACCCTACGAATAAGTATTTTTGAGTATATTTTACTTACGGTACTTAATAAGCTGATACCTCTGTAATTATTGCAGTTTCTTTTATCTCCCTTTCTTTTGTATATTGGTACGATAATCGCTTTTCTACAATCGTCTGGGACTTCTCCCGTCTCGATACATAAGTGTATAAATTCGCACAACCTGTGAGGCATGTACTCGCCACCGTATTTAAGCATTTCAGCGCTAATACTGTCTACACCAGCAACCTTACCGTTTTTTCAAGTTCTTAATTACATCACTAACCCCAGTTACACATACTTTTTCAATTAGGTTTTCTAATGCATTATGTTCTTTGTCGCAGTTCTGTTGCCCTATATCTTCACCTCCTAATAATTCTTCATAAGAGTCTTTTAAAGCGTCTACTATTCCGTCTGTATCATATAGCATTTCACCTTTGCTGTTTCTCATGCTGACTAACTCTGTACTTTTACTTTCCTTCATCTCTTTGAATAATAGTTTCATGGTTCCTTCAAAGTCTTTTTGTAATTCTTCTCTTCTTCTGTTCTGATTTTTTCTTTACTTTCTTTGACTAGTCGGATAACTTTCCTCTTTTTGTGCCTGTAATCATTTTCAAGTCTATTTCTCTCCTTATCGCTAAGATCTGTGATGTTCAACGTTTTTTGTACGCTTCTTTCTTTTCTTGTTGGGCTGCCTTAATTTCATCATGCCACCATGCATCAGATAATCCTCATTAGCTAGAAAACTAGCCAAGAATGTTGATTGGTTCTTTCAATATAACATTTCGGCGAATAATATAATAATATCAAATAATACGTCTGTCTATCTGTCCGTCGGTCCTCCACCTTTTATATAATATAACATTTGTCTGACGAATTTTTATTGAGAAAATATCATTAATTATTGTGTGAGAATAAGAAATTCATTGTTTCATGAAAAAAACTCAACGTCTTCTTCATTCATGCTTTTCATCAAAATAAAATTTTTCTGGGGCATGTTCTTACATGACATTTAAAACTTGAAATTTAATTAACGATATTTATATGGCAAAAAGAACTGATTCTTATTATTTATCAATATTTCAAGACTCTTTATTCAACATTCTAAATCTAATTAATTTTCCAACAGTACACCCTAATAGCATGGAACGTCCCGGAGCACCTTGGGAATGATCGACTGGAACATTCCACTGAGACCTGAAGGGGATTCATATACCGTGTTATTGTTATTGTTAATAATAAATATTGCATAAACCGTAATAGGTAAAAATCGATCTTACCCGATTAAAAAACATAAGTATGGGAGTGATCAATTACTGACTTTCCAAAATATAAAAAATGTATGGTAAATGTAGGTATGATAAGGTATATCTAAATTATAGCTGAAATATGGCTGAAGTATGGCTGAAGTATGGCTGAAGTATAGCTGAAGTATGGGATATACTTCATCTATACTTAACTCTATCTAAAGTATAGGCATCTATAGGCATCATTCATCTATACTTAGATATAGCTGAAGTACAGATTATACTTCATTTATAGTTAAGTATGCCTAGCTAGGGATCCTCAAAGGAGAGTTGAGACAGCTTATCACCTCCACTGTGCTTCAGACGAACCGGAATCGGAAGTTGTCGCAGGGGCGCTAAAATTCGAATTATAGTTATTTTGGTAAAAGTGTTTGAATTTTAGAAAGATCATTGAATTTACACTGAAAAAATGGTTAGTTGTGACAAGAAGCTCTTTATTAGTAGAGATGGTATTAGCTGCGACAACTACTTCGATGGTAAAAGTAACTAAACAGTTTAGTGCGGCAACAAGTCGCCGATATTAATCCTACATAGCTTATATTAGTAACGATAATAATTCTAGTCACAACGAAGAAAGTAGTCACATTTACCACCAATTTATTTTCCAATAAACAAAAGTAGTAAAAGTTGCAAGTTTTCCTCCTTGGCGACATAGGCAGAACTGAAACCTGAGCAGTGCTGCCAACATTCGCACCGAAATATCGCGTTATGTTCTCGATCGTCGCCATTTTCATCTTAACCTTCTTGTGAATTGTCCAGTAGTGAAGATCATGAAGACTATCGTATCGATCTAAATTTTTTAGTAGGTGAAACTGGATTGCTGAAAATGTGATGGTTACAATTTTTAAGTACCCCATTTTTAAGATTTTTAGTGTGTGAGTGAAAGTGTTGCTAAATATTTATTATTTAATATACAAAACGACACTTTATTAATACTTTCTAGTTTTATAATTATTTTATTACTCTCAAAATTACTGTTTCTTACTACTGCAAGTCTGTACTTTTAAATATTAAAATTTCAGTAGTTTTTCACTAAGATCCCAATGGGCATGTGGGTCTATTTTAACATAACGTCTTACCAGGACCTCCAGTGTCCACTGATGAGATGTCATAGTAAAATCTAATATAATTTCAATATTGAGAAGTACTACCTTTGCAGTAGTCTACGAACCAGTAATTTTAATAGTAAAACTTTCTAGATTTAATATAGTAATGACTACTTTTTAAATAGTAAAATTTACTATTCCGTGTTTAACAATTTCGTGGCGCTGTACTGTTTCTGTCTAGCGCCCTGCTAGTATTGCGTGAATAGACAGGCTTGAGAAAAACTGTACTGGCTTTAGCATGATTGAAGACTGCCACGAAATTTTTCCACGCGGGAATTGTAATAGTTAGGATTACTACTTTAAGTAGTGCGATCAACTAGTTTATTTGTCACACGAACTAATTTAATAGTAAGACTTACTAATTGAAGAAGTAAGGAAAACTACCTGAAAATAGTATGTACCATCGAAAGTTGTCGCGGCAACAAGTAAAGTAGTAAGGACAACTACTACCAATCTTGCAATTAAAAGTAGTAGCCCCAACCAGTTAAATAGCAGCGGCATATATTACAAACTAAAGTAGTTGGCCCTACTACTTTATTTGTTGTCCCCACTAACTATCTTTTTCAGTGTACGTAAAACTTCCCGATTTTATTAATTTCTGATACATATGTTATATTATATTAAAAGTATTTATCGTTTTGAATTCGGATATGAATTAAATATTACATTTATGTCATTGAATGATTGAGGTTTTGTTAACCCTCGTGTTGGCCGTGTTTGTACTTTCGCAATGTTCGCAATTTATTAATAGGAAAGTTGATAAAAAAGATTAAACATGGTGACTTGCTGCATTTTATACTACAACACGTGTTGCGGGAAAAGTGTACGTTCGAGGGCTTTTCCAAAGAATGAAAAGCTTCGCGAATTGTGACTGCGAAACATTAATCGACAGGATTGGATACTAAGTGTAACATCACGGGTTTGTATCAGGTAAAATCAATAGAATAGTATAATATAAGTAATATTATAAGCAAAATTTCATTTGCGTTAACTTGATTAAAGATGCAATTTTCGCCTGAGGTGTGGGAAACAGTGGACAATGAAAAAAAAACCTAGAGATGATGCTACAAAAGCTATAAAAATTTTTCATCTTCTAAACAAGGCTTCATTTACTCAAATAACGTTATTTAATAAATATTTTATAAGTATTATTTAACTTATATTAATTTACAAGGTTGAAATAACTTTTTTTATGTCTTTTTGTATAATTACTATAATAAAATTAAAATTTTGATTTGAAAAACGCGCGCATTCCACCGACTTCCGATTCCGGTTAGTCTGCCAATCAAAAAGATGACACACATTGTCTCAACTCTCCCTTGAGGATCTCTAAGTATGCCAAAAGTATTGGACATAGAATTGCACTCATTTGTTTTTCAATATACCCTAGCAACGGGATAAAACATAATGTATCATAAATGACAGCTCGTCCAGAAATTAAAAAAGTTCACGATTAAAGTGATTTTGCGAGTCAAATATGTTTTGAATATTGTTCTTGAGGATATACAATATACAAAGAATATATAATGGACAACAGATATGATTCTTATATCATATATATTGGTAAGAGATAGTGAAATGTTTAGAGTTATATTTCGCATAATACAAAGTTAAACAATTTATGTTACAATTAACATTTTACTTATTTTAGAATTTTCAAACAATATTCTTTGACATTGTGAAAATCATGATTCTGGATTTCTATTTTCATGTGTTTCAGATAACTGATTATCTCCCATCAGTCATACTTTTCCTATACTTTAGATATAATCTACATACACTCAGAAAAATGTTTGTTTGAATCAAACAACAAAATTTGTTTGAATTCATATCATTGAAAGAAACAAATTTTTTGTTTTAATTAAAAAAAGGTTTGTTTAATTTTAAGAAATGGAAAATATTTGCCTCATTGATTGCAACAAATAATTTGTTCAGTACAATTTGTTTGATTCAAACAAAAAATTGGCTATTATTAAACAATGCATTTGTTTCAAATTGGTTTATTTGAATTTATAAAAATATTTATTTGATTGAAACAAAAAATATAATGCATAGAAGTGCTATAAAGTGCCGCTAGGCATGCTAATGCGCTGCCGGGAGGTTTCCCTGCGGTCCTAACCTAACATCTGAATTGATTGATCTTTTGATTGACTTGATGGCATTGTTCTTTTTCAAGGAATCTGTATTATCATCAGAGAATAACAGAAATTTTTAACGTCTTTTCAGACTAGATGGAAATATGAATTAAAAATTATTTTAATTAATTTTTTTCTGAAAAAAGATCTTCTCCTTTCGCTCCACTGGGAATCGAACCACAGAACTTCCGATTGTCGGTCGGGTGCTTTCCCATTAAGCTACTAGAGAGATCGAGAGAAGAAGCTTTTCTCAGAAAATACACGCATTATTTTGCAAGGTGGTACATATAAAATTTTTCAAGGAATCTGTATTATCATCAGAGAATAACAGAAATTTGTAACGTCCTTTCAGACTAGATGGAAATATGAATTAAAAATCGTTTTAATTAATTTTTTTCTGAAAAAAGATCTTCTCCTTACGCTCCGCTGGGAATCGAACCACAGAACTTCCGATTGCCGGTCGGGTGCTTTCCCATTAAGCTACTAGAGAGATCGAGAGAAGAAGCTTTTTTTCAGAAAAGCAGAAGATCTTTTTTCAGAAAAAAATTAATTAAAATAATATTTAATTCATATTTCCATCTAGTCTGAAAAGACGTTAAAAATGTCTGTTATTCTCTGATGATAATACAGATTCCTTGAAAAATTTTATATGTACCACCTTGCAAAATAATGCGTGTATTTTCTGAAAAAAGCTTCTTCTCTCGATCTCTCTAGTAGCTTAATGGGAAAGCAACCGACCGGCAATCGGAAGTTCTGTGGTTCGATTCCCAGCGGAGCGAAAGGAGAAGATCTTTTTTCAGAAAAAAATTAATTAAAATTGTTCTTTTTTTCAGTGTTGTGTGATTCTAACGGTTCTGATTCACTGGAAAAGGTAAAATTAAATGAAAAATGGATTCAATATTTCTAGTGTTGGAACTACTTGAATTTTGGAGCTTTACCTTGGATATAATTGAAGATTTCGCAGGTGAGTAAGTATTTTTCATTTCTAACCTCCTTTCTTTATAAAGATGATTTATGAAATCGATTTTTTTTTTGTCAATTGTAATTATCACAGTAAACTTAAAAGCAGGAACACTTATATATCTGTTCAATGTAAATGTCTAACTCTGGTTCAGTTCAAATTATTCTATTTTATATGATTTTTTAATTCAGAAATGAGAAGCACAATTAAAAATTAAACAGAAGTAAACATTCGGATTGAGTAAATGTTCATGCTTTTACGTGTATAACTATAATTATGATTAACAAAAAACATATTATCGACCTGATTCATTATTTTTATAAAGAATGCTCAATTTTGAGGTTAAGTACAAAAAAAAAAGATTTACTTCACTTGAAAAAAATGTATACTTAATTTAAAAATATATAAAATTAAAGAAAAATTAAATATATTAAAATATTAAAAATATATTCAATGTAAACAAGAACTTCACTCAATTTGAACAAGAGATTTATTTAAACTAACCAAAAATTTGTTTGAACCAAATAAATAAGGACAAACAAAAATGTATTTAAATCAAACAAACATCTGTTTGACCCTATATAAAAGGAAGAATTTGTTTGATTTAAACAAACATTTTTCTCAGTGTAGTTGAACTATACTTAGAGATATACGTCAGCTATACTGTGACTAAACATCAGCTATACTTTATCTATACTTTAGTTATACTAAGCTTTACTTCTCAGATATACTTTAAAAATACTTTCCCTATACTTCAACCATACATTGTTATACTTCAGCTATATTTAAGATATACATCCACTATACTTCATTCAAATATACATGAAGTATGGGATCGTCTCATTTGCCATACTTTTACTACGTATACTATCTGAGAGATAACTCCTATATGATTTCCCATATATTTTCCTAGATCAATCGAATACCAAATTTTTTTTACCCGGTTAGTTTATAATAAGGATATCATCACAATAAATCCCAGAGATATTGTTTATCTGAAGTGTTTTTTTGTCATCATAAGGGTTTGGTAGGTGTTACCTTGTTCCCATCCGTACCAACCTTACAAAAAGTTACATATGAGAAAGGTTACAAATCTTAGCTGCTCTGATTTTTCAGGAATTATTAATAGTTTAAACTATTTCTAACCAATAAACTGATTTTAAGTGAAAGTATACTTATGATAGATTGTAATTACCGATAATTAAGTATTCTATCATGCCCATCTGTAATACCAGAAGCGATTATCTAATGTTGGACTGACATATCAAAATCGTACCTTTGGCGGCATCCAATAAAATGTAATATTACAAGTCAGTAATTAATTTCATGCAAATTTTTTTCTATAGGAATATTTAACTGAATATATAGACACCATTTAAATACAAAAATCTTTTCTTTTTGTTGAAAATTGACGCACTTAAACGCTGTGGAAATTTGGTCTATCTACTGTAGGGTGGTCTCCCCTATATAGAGGTAATCCAATAATCTGGCCTAATCCACCTCCGCTGAAACGTATTTTCAAGAGTTGCTTCTCCCTCGGCTGCGATCAAAGAATCGGTTATAACTGTATGGCGCCAATATGGTGGATGAGGGGAAAGGGGGCTGAACGTCGCTTAAATTCAAACGGGCAGGGTTCTCTCCACTCTGAGTGTCATAAAGTTTTAGCCGGTTCTTTGATCCGGGATCTCAATTATGCAAATTGAAAAAAATATTGATTCCTCGAAAACTATTCAAGATAACGATCACAATAGAACCTGGATTTCCGTTAACTGTATTTGTGCGTTCCTAGAATTGATGGCCTCCGCATTTTGGTAATGCGGGGAGCGCGGGACAGAAAGAGAGGCGGTGCTCAGTCAAGCGTGACAAACAGCATGAGGGCCACACTCTCAGCGCGTTAGTTGCATCAGGTTGCGTCACGCGTCCAAATCCAACAGAAATGATTCATGCGGCCCTGCCTGTTTACGTTCGGAATCCCTGGATTTGTGTCGAAGGCCACTGCGGGCCATGTCCCAAACCGTGCACAAATTCAGGTCCCAGTGTAATTAGCTTCAGATTCGTGTTTCTCGCAAAAAGTCGTATAGGAATCAAAACGCATCAAAACTTTGTCGCAATGGATATAGCTCACTTGCCCTTCCCTTGGTTTTCACCCTTGAGATAAAAGATAATAATCGATGTTATAAAAATATGAAAGAGTCCTTTTGAGGGAAGTAAGAAATTGCAGCATTGACATTGACATGTTTTTATCGGCGATAAAAAAAATGATGTAATACCAAGGATCATGAATGTGATGAACTGGAAACAAGGATAGCAGGCGTGGTTTTTAATTCACGTGTTCAACGGAGCTTTCACGGAAGTAAGTGACTCGACATTCAAGGGCGAAGCAAGGCCATATCGATTTAGCCCTGAACTTTCCATCCCGTAAACTACATCGTGGCGATATGGGTATATAAATAAACGCGAGCTTGTCGTTCAGCTATAAGGGTCGTGCATGGTGGTAAATGGGGGTCAAAGTGGAGAGTCCCGTTTGCACGAAGATCTTCAAAGTATTTTCAATTAACGAGACTTTATTCCAGAAATTACTTCTTAATGGGTTCAATCATACGTGTTCACATAAAAATGAAAATAAATTCTTTTCAATAATTTCCTATATGGCTGGCTCTACTGAAAGGGGCCATTTTCAGTTCGACTTTTGTGCAAACCAGTTTTTTTATATTTTTGAAACTTTTTTGCTGAAATGAATTCATACGACCTTCGAAGGAGAGAGGGTGACTTATGAAAAATTAATTTTGAAAAACTTTGATATTTTAGGGGTAGTTTTTCACCGCATCAGTTTGAACTTTCTTTCTACTGAAACGATTTTCATAGAAATTGACGAATAAATTCAAATACGACCTTCAAAAGTGTGAAAGAGATTTGCGCAAAACTAATTTACAATAATATTGGTATGGGGTTAATTTTAGGGGTAGTTTTTTAAATAAAATATTTTCTGAAATCTACAAAACGTTTCAACCAAAAATGTTGCTTGATTGAAGCAAACGAATTTGGTCAATTAAACAAAAATATCATCCATTTAATCAAAATGATTTCTGAAATCAACCAAATGCGGTCAACAAAACGATTTTGTTGAATATGAAGACAATTTTTTTTCTGGGTGTGATATACTTGTGTAAAAATCAACTTATGAGTTGAATACTTTATTCTGATCGGTTACATCGCTCGCAATCCCGAAATCGATTTTCGTTTACGCTATCACAAATATCTGGCATCTTCGACCTGACAACGGAAAGTCTTGTATGGGAGATAAATTACCACTACTTTGCAGCAATAGGGAGGGATAAGGCATGCGAAAGATGCTGGATATTTGAAGCAACATCAGACTGATGTTATCGACGTCATTTATACGAAAGAGCACGAACCTAAGCTGAAGATGGCAAGGGTAGATGAAAAACGAGAAAAGTTACTTCCCTTTTAAAAGCCTCTTCTTTCTCGACCCATGGTTCTAACAAGAAAAAAATGGCAGAAAGTATTAAATACTTGAGATAAATATTACGAAAATCCAAAAAAGTTTCTTACATCAATTATGCTTGAAGGTTTCTACATCGTTAGCCCAAATAAGAAGGTACACGGAAAAAATTTATCCGTGAAGAAGTCACGAACTTGTAGCTA
>CAKNYM010033338.1:0-12258 GCA_932195095.1 Andricus curvator
TATTTTATTTTAATATGTATAACAGGTTATTTTTAGAAGATATAGTTCAGTTGTAATCTCATACAATTTCACTTCCTTTTAAGTTTTTTAATTTATAATAAGACTTTCAATGTCTTCCCATGTAGTTGGTTATCCAGTTCTGTACTGCCACCCTTCTACTAAAATAAAAAAATTGTATTTTTATATTGAGACATCTTCACATATTCCGTTTTTGTAATTTTGAAAGTTTTTCCAATTTTTTTGAGAAAAATTCGATTTTTTTTAAAAGACATGTAGGAATTAGTGATGCCGTCGAGCGATATTTCCCGATTTCGATACGATCCCGACTCAATCCTGGCCTCCAGTATCGGGTGTAGCTCGAGTCGGTTTTAACTCGACTTTCAGTAGAAAAACGACGATATGTAAATGTAGATCTGGAAGCTGGTTCTTCGGTTATATGATAATTTTTTTATCATTTTTTACGATTTGTCTTGAATAATTTAAACCCAAAAGGGCTTTCACCTCTCATTATTTTCTTATCTTATTTCTGTGATACCGCACGATTAGTGATGGCGTCGAGCGATATTTCCCGATCTCGACACGATCCCGACCCGATCCTAGCCTCCAGTATCGGGTGTAGATCGAGTCGTTTTCAGCTCGACTCGACTTTGGCTCGGGAAGTCGATATATCGACTCGGGATCGTGTCGGATCTTCGATACTCCTTCAACATATGTGCACTTCTCAGTTGAACCGAGCGGAGAGGGAAATTTGATAATGGCTGGACGTCACTCGGCTCCCCCTGACTCCTCCACTGCCTGGTTAAACCGGTTATGGCTAGAGTGAAAATGCTGAAATTTATTTTCCCCATAATGGAAGAGTTGTACTTTGGCTTAGTAATAAATAATTTGAAACATCTAAATGCAACCATAGAACCTTTTTTCAACCTTCATTCAATTTCAAATTCTTTTTTAATGGAAAAGAATCTTTTTTCAATATTTGGCAATATTTGACTGTTTATTAAAAAGGAGCGAATATAAAGCAGATATTGAAAAGTCAACAATTACCAGCTGGATTATTTTAAATACAATGCATTTGATTGAATAGTCAAAATTTCAGAGTGTTGTATCCTACATTTAAATTTTCAACTTTACAATTGTAATTTTTTCCTTTTTAAATTGTTAATTTGTGAAAAAGTGTGTTGTGCTTCAATGTATAAATAATAATCACAGAATTAATATTTTGAAACGGTTTAAAATAGAAATTATTTGACGTCTAATGAAACAAGTCTCTGGTTTAAAAATATTTTCATTGTTCAATTTTTAATGGTTTTCTCTTAAGATTTCTTCAAATGATATTTTTATCAAATTTATTGATTCATTCTTCAATTTCAAGGATCACAAATGACGACGTGGACACATATTTGTTGAGCAGAAATCTTTGAGATGTTCTATTTATACAAGTTTTTTTAACAAAATAGTGCAATTTTCTTCCAATGATATGAATTTTTAACAATTCAGTTGAACTATCATTCGAACAGTTTAATTTTCAAACCAAATATGTACAATACATTTTCAATAAAAACTTAAATAGTTGAATTTTCGAAGGTGTATCGAAAACCCGACTCGATCCCGAGTCGATATATCGCATTCCAAGCCGATTTCGAGCCGAGAGAAAACCGATCACGGGTATCGAAAACCCGATCCCGACCCGAGAAAAAACCGAAGCGATCCCGACACGATCATGAGAACGTATCGTATCGAACGGCACCACTAGTAGGAATTATAGAAGTTTCAAAGCTTGAGAATTCAAAAGGTAATGTGCTTGAAGTTTTTAACGTTCAAATGAACATTTTTTATTAATTGCTTCATAATCTAGAAACAGTATAAAAATATAATGGTTCATTACATTGAAAATAATTCAATTATAAAAGAAACTTATAATGAATATTTTTATCTGCAATTGAAAAATATTTCTAGATATAATAGAATCTGGAAAATATATTTCGTTCATTTGAAGGTTCAGAACTTTAAATTACAAGAAAAGGTTCATTGGTACTCAGGTAGTTGAAACTTGCCGCCGTTGCCCTTCTACTGTTGTTCCGTAGGAAACCACTGTCTAGTCTCAAAATCCCGAGACGATCCGAGCGATATATCGGTTCTCCGATACCAAAACGATACGAGACAAAACCGAGACTGGAGTCTCAGAAACCGATACCGATACGAGAAAAACCCGAGATTTTTCGATACGATATCGAGACAATCTAGTATCGAACCGCATCACTAAAACAATTAAGTTGCTTTAAAATGTTTCGGCACACAATAGTAGCCCTCATCAGTGACTTTTATTTAATCCTCAAACAACAGAGTTATTATCAAACCTGATCGATTGAAACGCGTGGTCCATAACATTTATTATTGTGGGCCAATACAATCCCCCAGCCATTAATATGGATATTATGGCCAATGATAAAAAAAAGAAGGGGATCAGATTCAATAATAACTCCATTGCTCAAAGATTTAATAAAATCTACTGATAAGGGCTACCATTGTGTGCCGAAACGTTGGAAACAACTTATTATTATTATACCATTAAGCCATTTCCCTTTCGGGGTAGGCGTGACTTGCTCGGTTGGAAAATAGTAGTGTGTATATGGGTATATAGGTATATGTATACTTAATTGTTTTTAATCCACCTGACACTCAAGCCAACAACGTACATCAACAATTTCTACAAAATTCATTATCGAGGATCAATACAATCCCCCAGCGATTAGTATTGAATAATATATAGAGTATTATCATCGCATAATCTGAAATCCTAATTTACCACCATAATCCTAATTAGATGCTCTTACCCTAATTGCATAATCAACATGATTTAATGCATCGGAAGCCATCTATCTCAGGAATAATTTGCCAAATCGATCGGATTTTTTCTGCTTTACCCTCTCTGTCACAGATTCGGAAGCTAACGTCTTTAAGGCGTCCCCAGTGTCTATAAATTTAATCCGACGCCTTTATCGGCAGACATTAGTATAACCCTCCGAAGGCCGTTAGGCCTCATACATATATATGAATATATATGTATATATACGTCCCATCCAAACCACGTCCCTCGTGATTTGGTCAACCTTGCGGTATGTATACATATGCACGCCCACACACACATTCAGAATTACGCTCGTGTACGGACGCGTAACCTATCGAGGGTCGCGGGTATAATTACGATCGTACGTGGCGAGTTTGCGACAAATTACCGCGAAGGGAGGAACCCTCGAGAAAAACAAAGGGAGTTTCATCTAATATGAGCTAGATCACGTAAAACCTCCCTTTCGCATAATTTCGTGCAAGCACACAACACGCACCTTTCACGTTTGGAAAAATAACCCCATACCAAATTTTAGTGATGTCAATCCAACAGAGATAAGACACTCTGTGAAAAATGATAGCAATTTGACGACATTCCAGGGATTACAGAACAAAAGGAACTCAAAAAGTGGGAAATAGGGTAATTTTTCACGGAATAGGGGAAAAGTAGGGAAAAGATCAAACATTTATTTTTACAAGTAGAAAAGAAGAAACAATCTTTCTATAAGAAGTGTTATATTTTTAAATAATGTTGAATGATTTATTAATGATTTTTGCTATTAAAGAATTTTTTGAAATTTAATATACGCACTCAGAACAATTTGTTAAATAAACTATTTTTATATGGGTCATTTCATTTTTTCTTTAAATCGGCTGCGCGACAATGTCAGCGATTCAGCTAATTTTTTCCTAATAACAGGCACCCAAAAACCAAGTATTAGGTTTTTAGAATCAGAACTTTACCTGATTTTTTTTATTTGATATTTTCGACAATTTTACTTTTGTGCTCGAACCTTCATAAAAAATTATGAATGAATAACTTGAGTGTTTTTCTGGGTCAGGATCATGTGAGCAGCGGCCAGTCACATGAATTATTTTAAATCAAAAGTTTAAATATGGAAAAGGGTTGGAGGGAAAATGAAAAGCCAAAATCTGTTGTATGGGTCGATTAAAATACATTATTTTTCTGCTTTAAACTGGAGAATAATATTCTTATCTTCATAACACCTAATTTTTGAAAACATTCTTTCCATGTAAAATCTTATGCTTTTATGTGAAAGCTTTTCCTTTGTTTTTATAAATAATGTTTCATTATAATTATAAAACTAAACAAATGATTTATGGCACATGCGTCAAAGATATTTTGATCATCAAAATATCTTTTGATGTGGGTGATAACAGGAAGAACCCCAAGAAAATAAGACTGAAAGAAAAAATATTCTAAAAACCGAAATTTCCGCTATAACAAAGCAAAGCTTACTTTTTAATGAACATTCACGTAGTTATTTATTTTTTAAAGACCTTTACTTCAATTTAAGCCATCCCTGAAAAATCGGACTAATAGAAAAGCTTCCAGCATATAGTGATCTAAAAACGAAATTTCTTTATTTTTCTTATTTTTCAACCTTCAATAACAAAAGAAGCATCATTAAAGCATATATAAAATTTCATTTTTTAATGCACATCTATATGCTAACAACATGCTAAGAGCAAAATTTCCCCATTTTTCTCATTTTATATCAACTGATATTGAAAAAATAATTTTTTATCTTCTAGACAAAATTTTTCTTATACTTCTCGTCCCTGGTATTTAATGCACAGGGGTATAAGAAAGATAAAAAATTGTTAACTTGCAAAGTTAATTGTTATAAACAAATTGTATTAACAAATGATCGACATTAGGGGTTATTCGTCTTCAAAGTATATTTCTGCTCTAAAATCGTTTGCCTTCATCGTGAATGATACGTGACCATTGAAATTTAATATTGGATGTCATTTGTTTATTTTATAAACAAATTATATAAACAAATTCACATTTTAGGTGTTTCTAAGCCAAAAGAAATTGTTTTTTGTTCTCACCTTGCTAAAATTATATTGCCAATGATGTTTTTCTAAAAAAATTTTCCACCCATCAATATTTGTTTATTTAATAAACAAATTATATAAACAAATGCACATTTTGAGCGATTTTAAGCGAAAAGAAATCGTTTTTTCGACCTTGCTGAAATCATATTGCGAATGATGTTTTTCTAAAAAAAATTTGCCACCCATCAATATTTGATCATTTAACAAACAAATTATATAAACAAATGCGCATTTTAGAAGTTTTTAAGCGGAAAGAATTCGTTTTTTTCCTCTGACCTCGCTGAAATTATATTTTCAATGATGCTTTCTAAAAAAATTTGATATGTATTAATATTTGCTTATATATATATACCATTAAACCATTTCCCTTTCAGGGTAGGGTAGGGTAGGTAGGGTAGCTTATGATATAAACAAATTATATAAAAATGGACATTTGAGCGTTTCCCTAATTTGTTTTAAAAATAAACAAATACTGAGGCATGAAAATATTTCATCTAGGCAACTCATTGTCAATATAGTTTAAACAATAATAAAAGGGAAACGATTTCTTTCTGCCTATAAATATCTGCAATGTACATTTGTTTATATAATTTATTTATAAAATAAACGATTAACGGTGCTTGGCAACATTCTTCGATAGAACATCATTGGCCGTATAATTGCAACAAGATCAGAAGAAAAAACGATATTTTTTCGCTTAAAAACTTCTCATATGTGAATTTATTTATATAATTTGTTTATAATATTAGTAAACATTAATGCATGGCGAAATTTTTTCAGAAAACATCATCAACAATATAATTTCGGCAAGGTCAGGAGAAAAAACGACTTATTTTCGCTTAAAAACGCTGAAAATGTACATTTGTTTATATAATTTGTTTATGAAGTAGACCAATATTAACAACATTTTCAGAAAACATTATTGGCAATATCAGCAAATTCAGAAGAAGAAACGTTTTATTTTCGCTGAAAATCGCCCAAAATGTGCATTTGTTTATATAATTTGTTTATAAAATGAACAAATGTTGATGGGTGGTGGAAATTTGTTCACAAAACATCATTGGCAATATAAAATCAGCAAGGTTAGAAGAAAAAACTACTTCTTTTCGCCTAAAAACGATGAAAATGTACATTTGTTTATATGATTTGTTTATAACGTAAACAAATATTGTAGGTGGCAATACAATTTTCAGAAAACATGATTGGCAATATAATGTTTGCAATGTCAGATGAAAAAACGGTTTATTTTCGCCTATAATGTGCATTTGTTTATATAATTTGTTTATAAAATGAGCAAAGATTGATGAGACGCAAAATTTTTTTAAAGAAACATCATTGGCATAATAATTTCAGCAAGGTAAGAAGAAAAAACGATTACTTTTCGCTTAAAAACGCCCAAAATGTGTATTTGTTTATAAAATAAAGAAAAAAATATTGATTAGTGGCAAAATCTTTTTCAGAAAACATCATTGGCAATATAATTGCAAGAAGGTCGAAAGAAAAAACGGTTTCTTTTCGCCTAAAAACGCCCAAAATCTGCATTTGTTTATATAATTTGTTTATGAAATAAAAAAATATTGATGAGTGGCAAAAATTTTTTCAGAAAACATCATTGGCAATATAATTGCAACATGCGAAAAAAAACGGTTTCTTTTCGCCTAAAAACGCCCAAATTGTGCATTTGTTTATATAATTTGTTTATAAAATAAAAAAATATTGATAAGTGGCAAAAATTTTGTCAGAAAACATCATTGCCAATATAATTGCAACAAGTTCGAAAGACAATTAAAAAAATCGACATTTTTTTCGCTGTTTGCATTAACATAAGGATTAAATAAACAAAAAAATACAAAATCTACTCTCACTATTTTCTGAAAAATTTAGTTCTGAATTTTTCAAACAAAAAAAAATCTAAAATCGGTGCATAATTACGTTCTAAATGTCATTTTGAACCTCGTTTTCCAATTTCACCCCACTGTGCAGCGGGGCGGGAGACAATTTTTTCAAAACTTGAAAATCAATATTCAAAAATATTGATTTTTGAACAGTAGACAAAATAGTAAACATCAATTTATTTCATACATTTATCTGGTCAACAATCATATCATAAAAAAATAGAAAAAAGGGAATTTGAAAAAATAGGGGAATTTCAGGGCAATACGGGAAAGACTGATCCCTGATATTCTTAACTATACAAGCACTATATGAATTTTGTTTAATGAAAAATGATTATTCTGGTTTTTAAAATTTTTAAACAAAATTTTAGAGGTAACTCTCGACCCGAAAGGATTTTCATGTTCTACATGTACAGTTAATCTCAAAATTCACTAAAAAGTGAAAAGGTATAGAGGTGTAAAAAAAGAATTAAGTTCTTCTGATAAACATATTTTGTTGCCAAGAGATTCTACGACTTGTAGTTTCCTTACCTGTCTGATTATAAACAGATTCGCGATATTTTGAACCACCTTAGTAGGAAAACAGTACAAAATTTGTTATTCTAATTCTCCACAAATAACGTCAAAATTTATGACAAATTCGTCTCCATACTGTGTTAAAATCAGGATTCAAGAAACTCTTGTCTGTTCGTGTAATACTAAAATATTCAAATGAACAAATGAACTTTTCATAGGAGGATGGAAATATAAATCAGCTAAAGCAAATTGAACAGGAGGAAAATTAAAACGAAGAGGAAAGCTAGTGGATTAAAGTAAGAATATAACAAATTGCTCAGTATAGAAAATCTGATAAAATGCACCAGTATATGAATAGATTGTAAAAAAAAAGAATTATGAAGAGAAAATCTGATGAAAAAGGTAGAACCAAGATATGCTTATTTCATGAGTATGCAACATTCTACATACATTTCTAAAATTAGAGCAGGTTTTTCAGAGTTAAAATTTCTCGGGGATGGAAAAGAAAGAGATTTTCATTTACAGCGTGTAGCGAATTTATGATGCAGGACCCTTTAAAGTTTGAAAGGCGACTCAACGTGAATTCACTGGAACATTTTCGAAAAAAGGGACGCAAAAACGTAGGAAGCAGCCGGAAAAGATGAAAAACGTGGATCCATGATTAACGTTCATTCAAGGATGTCCAAGCGGTCTGTGCGTGTTAAAACCCAACAAGAAGACTCCCTTTTGATACCGTTTCATTCATTTTGTTGGCAATTTGCCGGACACCAAATTACACGTTCAATACATGCTCTGAACAGACATCCAACGACTCATCTTCAGTTTTTTTTTTTTTTTTTTTTTGAATGTTTGTACGTGCCGTACCGCAAAGCTCATCGAAGTTAAAAAAATTTGTAAGCAGAACATAAATAATGTCTCGAAGCCTATCTACAGTTTACTTTTTGCGCCTTGTCCACAAAAGTGGGAAGAATTTGGTGACAAAATCGTTAATAAACAAGACAAATTCCATTGCAAAGATAATTTTATTCCGCACAAATCATCTATTCAACGACAGTCACTGAAGATATTAGTTCGAAGGATGTGAAGCAGTAAATATTGAAAAACAGGGTTTCATAGGCATAAACCAAATTTGAAATATATAAAATTAATTATATCGGTACAGGATATCTCAGCTCCTAATAACAATACGACGTATTATAGCTTGAAATGCTTATACAAATTCTACAAATTCAACATTTTCGCCAAATAAGTTTTGAATTTATTACGTAAAGAAGTAACCATTATTTTTCGTAGGATCCCGGGTATCAGAGTCTGACTGGATGATGCTATTCACCCCTTTCCACAAGTCATCTAGAAGCAAAAAAAAAATTTTGTTAATGTAAAGGGCGTAGAGAATAGACCTTCATTTTATTTTCGAAACTCTAGTAATACCACCAAAATTTTTTACATTTACTGAAATTTTTAATTAATCAATTAATTTTCAACCATTAGTGAGTCAAATTTTCTTAGAATAGTGATATTTATTCAATGTTTTGACTGTTTTGTCATTTTTTAGGTTATAACAAAACGACTGATCACTTCTATATACAATTTTTACACCCCTCAGCTTCTTCGTCACAGAACATCACACAAAGTATGAACCCTCTAGAGTGACGTCATTAATACGAACAACCACCCCTGCCCCATTTCAATTCAAAATTTTTTGGTTGATTTCTTTTAATAAAGGCTTAAAATAAATCAAAAAACATATCAACATAATATTTTAAAAGACTTCACAATCCAAAATGGGAATAATAGGGGAATACATTCTTTTTAGTAATGCTGTCGAGCGATATTTCCCCATATCGATACGATCCCGACTCGATCCTAGCCTCCAGTATCGGGTGTAGATCGAGTCGGTTTTAGCTCGACTCGACTTTGGCTCGGGAAGTCGATATATCGACTCGGGATCGTGTCGGGTTTTCGATACTCCTCCGACAGATGTGCACTTCTCAGTTGAACCAAGCGGAGAGGGAAATTTGACAATGTCTTGACGTCACTCGGTCCCCCCTGACTTCTCCACTGCCCGGTTAAACCGGTTATGGCTGGAGTGAAAATGCTGAAATTTATTTTCCCCATAGTGGAAGAGTTGTACTTTGGCTTAGTAGTAAATAATTTGAAACATCTAAATGCAACTATAGAATCTATTTTCAACCTTAATTCAATTTTAAATTCTTTTTTAATGAAAAAGAATCTTTTTTTAATATTTGGCAATATTTTACTGTTTATTAAAAAGGAGCAAATATAAAGCAGATATTGAAAAGTGAACAATTACCAGCTGAATTATTTTAAATAGCATGCATTCAATTGAATAGTCAAAATTTCAGAGTGCTGTATTCGACATTTGAATTTTCTAATTTACAATTTTAATTTTTTTCTTTTCAAATTGTTAATTTGTGAAAAAGAGTGTTGTACTTCAATGTATAAATAATAATTACAGAATTATTATTTTAAAACGGTTTAAAATAGAAATTATTTGACGTCTAATGAAACAAGTCTCTGGTTTAAAAATATTTTTATTGTTCAAGTTATAATGTTTTTGACTTAAGATTTCTTCAAATGATATTATCAACAAATTTATTGATTCATTCTTCAGTTTCGAAGATCACAAATGATGGTATATTTTTTTCATAAAACATCATTGAAAATATCATTACAACAAGAGTACAAGAAAAAAAGATTTTTTTCTGCCTATTAATGTCTGTGATGTACATTTGTTTATAGAATTTGTTTATAGAATTGATCAATAACATTCAGTCTTGAATTTTGATGGCCACGTATCATCCAAATTCCAAACAATAAGAGCAAGCAATTTTAGAGCAGAAATATACTTTGAAAACAAATATTCCTCAACGTTGATTATTTGTTACTAAAATTTGCTTATAACAATTGGATTCACAAGCCTAAAATTTTTTTCTTCTTTCTTATATCGCTGTGCATTGAATCCAACTGACTTCAAGTATAAGAAAAATTGTGTCTATGAGATAAAACATGAAATGCAAAAAAGCGACACTTTCGCTGTTTGCATTAACATAAAAATTAAATAAACAAAAAAATAAAATATCCAGTCTGAACATTTTCTAGGAAATTTAGTCCTGAATTTTTTCAAACAAAAAAAAACTACAACCGGTGCATTATTGCGTTCTAAATGTTATTTTTAACTTCGTTTTTCATTTCACCTCACTGTGGACTGCTAGTCCGCCACGTCACAGCCACACATCTGGAGAAGGAGTATTGAAAACCCGACTCGATCCCGAGTCGATATATCGCATTTCGAGCCGAAGTCGAGCCGAGAGAAAACCGATCACGGGTATCGAAAACACGATCCCGACCCGAGAAAAAACCGACGCGATCCCGACACGATCACGAGCAAGGAGACGATTTTTCAACCAAATGGTTGAATTATTATCAAACAAACAAAAATTAAATTCAACCACAAACAGTTGCAGTTTTAACTAAATAGTCGAATACTCAGGCCAAAAAGACGAATTTTTTAGAAGCCAGTTGAGTTTTTAATCCAAAAGGATTATTTTGCAATCCCAAAAGACAAATTTTCAACAAAGCAGTTACATTTTTCAATAAAAATGATCACTTTGTAACAAATAAGTTGAATTTTCAACCAAATATTTGATTTTTCAGCAAAAGAATTAAATTTTTAATAAAATAGTTAAATTTGTGACATGATACTTGAATTTTCGACATGTAAAGATAACTTTTCGACCAAATAGTTGAATATAAAATGAAAAAAATGAATCATCAACTAAATTTCTGTATTCACAACAAAATAGTTGAACCTTCAATCAAAAGGAATAAATTTTCCAGAAAATAGTTGAATCTTCAACCAAAAAGTTGCATTCTTAACCTACAAAGATGAGTCTTCAAACAAAATGGTCGAATTTTGAAACAAAAAATATTAAACTTCAACCAAAAGTAGAAGTTTTACCAAGAAAGATCCTTCAGTCAAGAGCGAAAAAAAATGTCAACCAAATTGTTGAATTTTCTGTTCTTCAGAAAACAGTTGTATTTTTAACCCATAAATATTTATTCTCAACAACAACGTTAATTTTTAACCAGATAGTTGAATTTCAAACTAAAAAAGATCAATTTTTAACCACAAATAGAATATTTAAATTATTAGTAACAAAATTGATTTTGAACCAAACAAAAAACGAAATTTCAACAAAATAGTTAAATTTTTAACCAAAGAGATGGATTTTCAACTAATAAAATGTATAATATAGTTTTAACAAAGTAGTTTGAGTTCCAACCAACAAGTTGAGTTTTCAATTGAGAAAATTTATTTTCTAATAAAAAAAGACGAATTTACCACAAAATATATAAATTTTCAGTCAAATTACTTTTCAAACTAAAAAAGATCAATTTTCAACCAATAATGGAATAGTTCAATTTTCAATAGAAAAAATTAATTTTCAACCAAAAAGGATGGAATTTTCAACCAAATAGTTAAATCTTCAACCAATAAAATAAATGTTTAAAAAAAGTTGTTCAACTTTTAAAGTTTCAACCAACTAGTAAATTTTTCAACCAAACAAAAAATTGATTCTTAATAAAAATTTATTGCATATTTGAATTTTTAACTGAAAAAGATAAATTTACAACAAAAATCAGAATAGTTAAATTTTTAGTTAAAAATCTTAATTTTCAACAACAAAAAAACGAGTTTTCAATAAACGAGTTCAATCTTCAATTAAATAGTATAATTTTCAACCAAAATAGATGAAAACTGAACTAAAAAAATAACTGTAGACATTTCAATTAAGAAGAATTAACTTTCAGCAAGAAATATTGGAATTTTCTAATTATATATATGTTACAGGCAAAGTCCGATGTGCCGGCACACCGCAGTCTGCCTAGT
>CAKNYM010033342.1:0-42889 GCA_932195095.1 Andricus curvator
CCCCCACTCTGACACCCCGTGCCGCATCTAGGCTTATAATATCTTTGCCCACGACGAGACGCTGCGGCATGTATCTGAACTTCGGTGTCACACTCTGGCGGTAAAACAGAGATCACATTCATCGGCCGTCTGTTCGGAAACGACTGTGGATAAAGTGAAACTTTGAGCGTCGATGTTTTACCGACTGCGGTGGCTCCATTGACTGTGTCTCACTCTGCCGGTATGGTAGAGAATTCCACTATCGGTTATGGATATGGAAATGACTGTCGGTAATTTAGCACGGAAGCTAACCATTAGCGCCTCTCGGTAAATTACTGGTCGCTGTTTTACCGACCAAGGTGTCACCGAATTGTCATAGGTATACTACTATTATTGATTGGGAATTCGTCAATAAGTTTTGATAACCATAAAATTAATGTAGGTGACACTTATTATCCGCAAACCAGAGGCTTACTGGAACTATTATTCAAAAACGCCCGTAATGAATTCTTCATAAGTGATGCTGATCAGGAAAATTATAAAAGTATTGTTCTTGCAACAAATGTGCGTAGAATGTATTACTCAGTTGAAGGAAGGCTTCGTGAAAATAAGTCTTTGAAGTATAAACATTTTATAGAAGAGTTTATAAGAGTATCCTCTTCACGAGATAATAAAAAAGTCGGACTTTATCAGGTCGCGGTATAATTCCACAGTATATGGTTGCTAGAGAAAATAGTAAATTGAATTATGTTTATTGGGATGATCCAAATGAATTGGTAGATCGCCTGCTTTTGATATTAGCATCTCAAGCTGCTGGTAATAATTCGAACGTCATATTAAGCGAGCTAAGATGGAAGGTCAAGGTCAGATTCAAAGTCACATTCGAAGGCAATTTTGATATTTAAAACATGAGGTTGTGCAATTTAGCTGAACCTCAGAATATAAATGATGCAGTAACTTCAACTATAACACAACATATGATACAACATGAAATAGAGTCTATCTATGAAGTCATAGCATCCTTGCGAACTGAAGTTGTTAAAAACAGTATGATGATTGAACGTCTAGAATCTGCTACAAATGAACATTTAAAAAACTTAAAAATTGATGCTGAAACCAAACAAGAGCTGGTGAGTCGTAATCAATGGAATCGGTACTAAGTAAAATCCGTATGCTTAAGAACTTACAGGTAGATAAAGGCAAAGAATTTTACAATTCAAAATTTAAAAATCTTATGAAACGATATAGTATAAATATGTACTTAACATTTAGTGATTTGAAATCGTCGGTATATGAGCGTTTAAATCGTACGTTAAAAAATAAGATGTGGGTGCAATTTCGTTTACAAGGAAATTATAAATGGTTAAATATTTTATCTGATTTAATGTCTTTTTATAATTATAGCAAACATCAAACTACTAGAATGGAACCGAAATTAATTTAATAATTTTCATTCAACTGGAGATTAGCAAGCCTCTTTTTTGGAAGGAAGTGTTCAACTTCGAGACCTACTTCATTCAATTTATTAAAATTCATTGTTCACAGTTTGAAATTTTCAATAGATAAACTGTTCAACTTCCTTATCAGATTCTGAATATCTGATCGCACTTATATTAACTGTTTGAGTTCTTGGATGTGTTTCAGAAATAAATTCAATCGAATGCTTAATTCTTGTTGCTTTCTTTTATAGTTCGGCATCTAACAATATACTGAAGTGATGAAAGAGCAGCGTATAGGTCTCGGATACGAGATCAAAAAATGAAATATTAAATCTTATTTCTATGAAAAATGTATGGATAAATTTCGAAGTTTCTTACGAATAGTTCGAATTTCTTACGAACGGTTTCGGAAATTTTCAGACTTAAATATAAAATGAAAAATTTTATTTGTGCGATTTAATTTATATCAATTTATGCATTTGCAACTCGGTGGATGCGAACCCACGGAAGACTGCTGACGATCGAGTTCGTTAATTCTTTCTCCAAAAATTGTTTACAAAAATACATCAATATCCGATACATTTTTCTCATATCCGAGACCCAACTACTAGTTCGTGACTATTTTGAGGAAAAAATTAGCCGTGTAGTCCAGGCAAATAAGATACAGAATATTCTTTACTTTATGCTTTTTATCTCATATTTTCATAAGTTACTTTTATCATGAGGTTCCTATACCTATAAACGATATTAATAATGTCAACACAATGAAAGTGAACATATTTTTGTAGCAGATATACAATGTTAATAGATAAAGTAGAAACTTGAAATTTCCTCGCAATTAAAACTGGAATCGTTTATAAAGTTGTAAATCATGTGCTATAAATTTTACGTAATTCACAAGTCTTGCAAACAATGTTTCCCTATCAGAGCTTATTCTCTTCTTTTTTACAACAATTCAGAACGAGAAAAGAGCACCATTATTCTCTATTCGGCGAATTTCTTCTTAATCATTATTAACTGATTTTTTGTTACAATGAAGAAGCTGTCCTATTTGAGCCTTCTTATATTTTGTGCAGTTTTGACGCAAGGAATTTCGGATTTATTAGACGAGAAGATTGGTAAGTGAAACTCACTTTTTCTGTTAAATTCTAATATTTTCCCTTCCTCACATTCTTTTTATTTTCTTAAATCAAATTCTGCTGTAACTGTAAACATTTTTGAATCTTTTAAAATTAATAATGTAAAAAAGTCTAAAAGAGTCCGTCGCCATGTGGCCTCCGAAATTCACGCTTGCTTATTCAGAATTTAAACTCTATTTTACTTGAAATAAATACTCCGGACTATATAAACGGAATAAGTGACTGCAATTCATGCAATTGGACTGCAGACAATTTTGGATTGACAAAATACTAGTTTTCATCGCCCGAGCACACGTCAGCAAAGCTCGCCTTCAGTGATCCCGACTTTTGCATGTAGGCGTACTGCGCTTGCGCTAGAACGCTCAAGAGGAACGCGACGCGACAACACGTTACCATGGCAATAATAAGTCGCAACGTGTTCCTCTCGCGCATAGTTAGCGCAAGCGCAGTACCTCTACATGCCAAAGTTGGGGTCACTGCACTAGAGTTTTGAGTCCGGTAAATTATCCTGGTAACGTACGGTAATATTGGTAAGTTACCGGGTAACTTACCCCAAGTTCGTTCTCAGCGAGAATTTATGTGAATTTATTTTTTTCTCCTTCCAAACTTCCGTGAAGCGCATTTCTAAGAACGACAACTTTGCTTTCATTGTCCATTTGCTAAATGGATAAATAATAATAATGGATCCATTTGCTAAATTATTTGTATCTTCAAAATACAAGTACAAAGCGACTTTATTATTGCGTCCAGCCATTTCCATTTAGAAAAACTGTGATTTAAATACTACTTAACATGGTGAGAAGTTCCTCGTGTTTAAGAAAATTAATATATTTTTAATCTCTACAATTATTGTTCAGGTTAATCGATATGAATCGTGTCTGGCTAGAATACTGTGATTTTCAATATATTGTTCAAAAGAATACTAGAAATTGCCTGGATGCAGTCAAATATTTTGTATTTAGTGCACCAAAGACAAATTTCAAAAAAAGATAGAAACTGGTATTATTGTATTCAGCTTTTCTATAAAAAGCGTAGAGGTGCTAAGAACACCTCATCTTCAGTTTGAAGACATCACATTATTTAGTTTAAATGAAAAACTTCACTGAATGTTACACATATGAACAGTTTTTGACATAAATAATTAAATTCAATTTATTCAGAAAAAAAGGATCTCTCTCTTTTCACTCCACTGGGATTCGAACACCAGATCAACTGATTTCCGGTCAGGTGCTCTAACCAATTGAGCTACAGAGAGATCAGAGAAAGATTCTGTTTTTCTGATATACGCTAATTTAGCTAGGTGTTACACGTTCAATATTCCAGATTCCTACTTAAATAAATAATTATTGCTTATTCGAGTTAATTATTTTAATTATTTATATTTATTCAAATGTAATCATTTTATTTTTTGAAGTTTTTGCAGTATTGCAAGACAATTATACGGAATTTTCTAAATTTATTATTTTAATGCTCACAAAGTTTTCCATATTTTAAATGCACCTAAACAGGCGCTTTTTATAATTTATTCCATAAGCCCCAATATTATCTCATTACTGAATTTTTTAAATGTTAAACGATCTTATAGTTAATTTTCGATCATTTAGTATATTTTTTGTAATAACAAATATCAAACAAATATACCAAATGATCGAAAATCAAATATAACATCGTGAACATTATTATGTAATTACTTTTTAAAATAACAAAAAAGCATTAAAATTGAATATTATCATGAATTCTCGAAGTTTCGGTAACATACCGATATGTTACGGGTAATATTACCCAATTTTAAATTACCGAGAATTTAAAAACTCTACACTGCACGCCTTTTTCTTCTCTTATTAAAATGAGAGAGTTTACCGCTCACTAGGAGGCGCTAGCGAACTAACGTTGGTGCCCGCGAAATTCAAAGTCAAATTAAGCAAAGTAAAATCTTTCGAAGAAAATTATAAAAAGTGAGCGAAACCAAATATGAAACTTGGACTGTAGCTTGATAAAAAGATGAAATGCAAAGTAAGAAAGCATTATTAAACAGGAAACGAAAGATTTAGTAGAAAGATAAGTTTCAAACAACAGTAGGTAAGTTAGATTTTTTACTATCGTTCAAAACGTACCTCTCTAAGAAATCTTGCCTTTTCAATAATGCGTTCCGACTTTGCAGTTCTACTTTTCAATTTGCTACAGTCTATCTTTCATCTTTTTTTCTACTCATTTTTCATAATTTTCTTTAAAAAACTTTGCTTAATTTGAGTCCGAAATTCGCCGCCACTTATGTAAGTTCGCTAACGCCTTAGTGAGCGATAAACTGTTCTAACAGTCTAACCTATGAGTCTAACCATTTAAACTCCATTTTTATATTATTAAACAATATATATGTATATCCGTAAAAACGTTAAATAATATTTTTAATGATTTATTACATTTTTAACGATTATAAATAATAAATTGATGCATATCTTTTTTGCAGACGAATCCAGCATTGTTCACATTCGTCAAAAGCGCGTAATTAGGCTAGATCAAGATGGCCGTAACGAAGGTCGCGAAGTATCGTTTGACAACGTTCCCTACATTGTCATTATCCAAAAAAATAATCTTCATGCGTGTCCTGGTACTATATTATCTGCCTTATTTGTCTTGATACTTCGTACTTGTGTTTATCCAACTTCATCTATTACGCACACATTCCCCTATTACAAAGTTGCATCTGGTTCAACGTCGGGAAACGGCAGAACTTTTCGCACTATCAGAAGAAGAATAAAAGTCGAACCGGCTGATCAACTAGGTGATTTTTTCACTGCTTCCACCTTCTATGTCGAAGATAAATTTCCTACAAATCGATTAGCCAAGAAATAAGTTTTAACTTTTTTTTACTTTAGTATCTCTAGTTCATTGGAATAAAATTTTACTATTGATTTCTTTTACAGCCTTGATTGAAGTTTTTCCACCTTTCAACTTTGAAGAAGGTCCTAATAGGCCAATTAGACTCTTTCTTGGTGATGTACCTCCTATAGCGTTTGGCACTTTGAGTGGTTGGGGATGCACAAGGCCAGGATCATCCCTATTGTAAGTTATTGAAGAAATTCAAACATACATGAAACGATATAATTGAAACCTGCTCAATTGCCGAATCAAAATATATACTCAACTCTCACATTTCAGCCACCGGCGTGTATATCCTGCGCGGATAATGCAAGCTCGACTACCGATAATTCCATTGGCGGAGTGTATGCATAGATACCGAAATAGCTTACTCACGTTTGTTACAGAACAAAATATGTGCACTCTTGATGACACTAAAAGAAGAGGTGCTTGCTATGGCGATGAAGGAGGCCCCCTAACCGTCCAGCTTCCTCCACAACAGGAGCAACAACTCATTGGAGTATTGCTTTTTAAAGGAAAAAAGTTGGGGAAACATCCGGATGTTTATGTTAATCTTAATAATGAGGTGGTTAATCAATGGATCACGCAAACCATTCAACACAATGTTGTACACTGAATCACTTTTTAATACACTCTCTAAATTTGTATCAGTGCAAAATGGCTTCCTGAATAAAATCAGTAAGTAATCTGTAATCAGTCGTGTTTACTGATAACCTTTGAAAATCCAGCGAATAATTTATCGAATAAACTGAATAATCAGCGCAGAGTCATTCCCTAAATAAAATCAGTAAATTAATCGATAATTTTCACTTAATAACAGTAAAAATCTATAATTGCTTTACTGAATATCCAGTCAAATTCACTGATTAATCAAGTGAAATGGGACGCTGATATTAAACGAAGATCTTCGGTGTAAAGTTAAGGCTGCGCTATATAAAAAATAATTAAAAATACCAATATACTAACTTTGTTCTACAAAACCATGCAATATCATAGGAAAAATGCATGAAAATTACCAAATAAATATGAAAAACCGTTTAAAATCATCTTTTCTTCATAGTGTAGAGTCAGGTAGCAAATGAGACTTATGCACTTATTATTTTGTTTAATATAGGAAAAAGCGTCATAATTGACATAATTCCAAAAAAATGGCGTGGATATTCGGGACATAGAAAAAATAATGAAAAATTAATAAATCCTACACAAATTAATGAAAAAAATTATCGAACATATAAATTACCGAATGATGAAATGGCCAAAATTTCAAATAAGGCAAGATCTTTAATTGACAATAAATAAAATCTCGAATTAAAAATATCCGAAACTATTTATGAAATATGAATATATTATTTTTAAGTTATTTCAAAATTAAAAATAGTTTATGAACTTTAATTCGGTCGTTTACATTTGTTTATCTGATAAGACTTTCCAATTGAAGCAGTTTAATTTTCAACGTTAAAATCTGGAAACTCTAAAATTGTGAACTGATTCCGAATCCTGTTGTAAAATCAATTATTATTCACTTTTTAATCCTAAAAGAACAGTTCAATTCTATAAATCATTAATTAACGCTTCTATTTTTTGATTGGGTGAGGCTTTAAAATAGCATTTTGAAATTCTTTTAATTAAAATGTACGCTTAAAAATTAAAGTCTAGAATGGAAAATTTTTTTAAGTGAACGATTTTTGAATTGCGCATTCTAAATTACATGATATCATAACTGAAAAAGATAATAATTTAACTATTTGTTTAAAAAAACGGTTGAAATCAAATTTCCACATATATTTTTTTTTTAATTGGTAAGATTGCCGGTACAAAAATAAATTCACTGTCATTTCACGTTTTTCCTGGTCTCATAAAATTCCCGGTCATTTCCCGGTTTCCGGGTCCAGCGGCCACCCTGAAATTATGAATAAAACGAAAAATTTAATTGATCATCAATTGATAAATTAATTATTATTTTCGGCAGTTTATATTTTGGCAAATTCAAATTTCAGGAATTGAAATATTTATGGGAATATAACAATTCACTTATTTTAGAATCGGTCAATTTTATGATTCATTAATTTATACTTTCGGCACAGTTTTTTTCGTTAACTTGTGGTTTTGTTCTTTATTTTTTCGTTATTTTGTATGAGTCCCGGATATGCAAACACTTTTAAATATAGTGATGAACTGGGACTTGCATGTTGGTGGCGGAAGTGAGAACATGTTTAGTGACAGGTGGTGAGAGAATTTTACGAAATTTGTGTGGAAGGTGTGAGTGGAGTGTGAGGGTGGAAGCCGAGGAGGTGAGTAGGGTTGTGTGGGGTGAATTGGGGAGATAAAAAGTGAGTTTCAGCGTGGGTGTGAGGTGGGATTTAGTTGGATAGGGAAAGGGAGGTTAGTTTGGCAAGTAATCGGGGGAGTTCATGGTCAGGAGTCGTGGGCTTTCGAGGGATCAAGGGTGGTTCTCGCAGAGTTAGGGGATGTTCAGTGAGAGAAAGGGGTGTCTGCAGGGACTGTGAGGAATTGAAGAAAAAGAAAAAAAAGGGAAATAAAAGGAAAATTTGGCGGCGAAAGACGCCAACATTCTGCAGACATCTGTCGGTTGCGGAAGGTACTTCATGGAGAGGTCTCACTTACCGGCGGCAGAGCGGGAGGTGGGCAGCGAGAGTACTCGAGAGAGGCAGTGCTGGTAGTAAAACTGACGGGGAGGGAATTTTCCACAAGCCACGACGGCCAACAGCGCGTGGCCCGGTGTCGAGCGGTGCGTCGGGGTGAGGGAGAAAGCGGAAAGGTGGAAAATAAGGGAGCGAGAGACTAGCGCAAGTGACGGGGAGGATCTCTTGAAGAGAAAGAGAGACAGCCAAGAGAGTCCAGAGAAAAGCGAGGTCGAGAGCCCGTTTAAAAAAAGCGGGATAACACTTAGGTCACCCCCCCCCCCCAATGGAGGGAATGTTGGAACAGGAGGCTCTCGGGATGTTGGTAGGCGAGATCAGGGGGCTGAGGGAGGACGTAAGGGGGACCAAGGAGCAGATGGAAGGCATGAGGGAGGACGTGAGAATCAGAGATGAGAAATCGGAAAAGGAGGTGAAAGAGCTGAGAGAGAGAGAGTAGATGGGTTAGAGAGGGAAAGAAAAGAAAAAGAAGTTAAAATAAAACAGATGGATGAGGAGATTAGGGTGTGGAAAGAAAGGACGGAAAAAAGGCTTGAGAAGGTGGATGGCAGGACGGAAATGGAAATAGGAGACGGGCGTAACGGGTGCGAGATTAAAGGTATTTGGGAGAGGGTAGGGAATATGATAGAAGAGAAAGTGGGAGAGCGTAGCAATGAAAATGAGGAGAGGGTGGATAGGGAAAGGATAAGGGCAATGGAGTTGAGAATGGAGAGAAAGGAGAAGGCAGACAGGAGAAATAATATTGTGATAAGAGGGTTGAAGATGAAGAGCGGGAAGGAAAGGAAGGGCGTGGAGGCGCTGCTACAGAGCATAGGGTGGAATAAAGGCAGGGTATGGAAAGTTAAGTTGGAGGGGAGAAAGGAGAAAGAAGTGGCGGTTGTGGAGTTAGAGAGCTGGGAAGAAAAGTTGGGAGTAATGCGAAATAAAAATGGGATGAAGGATAAGGAAGTTTTCATCGATCACGATTTGACAAGAATGGAAAGGGATGTACAGAGAATGCTGTACAACAGGGCTAGGAGGGAGAGGAGTGAAGAGAGATCGGCAAAGGTAGGATATCGGAAAATAAAAATAGACGAGAAAATGTGGGTGTGGGACGAGGAGAAAGAGGTGTTGAAGGAAGTGCAGGGGAATTTGTTTCGTAGGAAGTAGGGGGGTGGGGGTGACGCAGGGTACAGCAGTTGTGAAGGTGCTTTACTGGAACGTAGCAGGGGTAAAGAAGAAGGATGAGAAGTTCTGGAGGTATATCCAGAAATTTGATGTGGTAGGACTGGTAGAGACGTGGGTGGAAAGAAAGGAATGGGATATATTAGAGCCAAAGCTGCCAAGGGGGTATAGGTGGAGACTCCAGGAGGCGGTCAGAGTGAAGAAGAAAGGAAGGGCTAGTGGGGGAATGATAACGGGGGTCAGGAAAAAGAAAAGCTATGAAACCTACTGTGCAATACCCTTAATTATTCGCTCTTATTAGTTGACCCCAGATCTGCTAATGAAGCCTAGTGTGTCAACCACTGATCGCGTTACAATTTCCTCAGGTTCTATAAAATGGACCCCAAAGGCATGTTGCCTGAGCCTAGCTAATACTGGACACTGGCATAAGACATGCAGGGATGATGAAACATCCCTGCCGAATTTCCTGCACTCTGTCGTGGGGTTATACCCCACATTGTACATGTCATAGCTCAGGTGGTTGTACTCCATAATCATCTGTACGTATCACCCAGGATGACTTTCGCCTGTCGGCAACCCTGGGTTTGTTCCCAGTATTCTTGGTGCTTTGTCCGGATCCAGCTTTTGATGGCCATTCCGATGCAGCAAGACCCGGCTACACTCGGGTTCACTCCCGCGATCAGAAAAGCTGTGGAAATTGGGCGGGGGGCACAGTAGCATTCTATCTCACCTAGGTCTTGGTGATTGTGGTGGAAAGGGTCCGGCCCGACGATTGCCGAACGTAACTGTCGTGAACAGCTCAGCAGGTCCGAGGTCTAGAGCTAAACTGAATTCGATCCACGGTTGAACTTTGATCGCCTATAGCTTGCATTTTTTGACAGCTTTATTTTGAGGATGAAAGGAGCTACAGTTATTTGAGATTTTTTTTCAGAATTTTTAGCAGGTGCGATCAAAAAATCATTAGATTATCACTGACCGGGAAAACCGGAAATTATAGCCTGCAATTTTGAGCACCGGGAAATAGTTGGACATTTTCTTGAAAACCGGGAATTTTTTAGATTTGTTTTAATCTTTGCAATAAATATCGTTTCGCCTTGTGGAAATTCAAACCATTTTATTAAAAAGTCATCTTTTGGGGTTGAATGTTAAAATATTTTTATTTGAAAAGTTCACTCTTATATTTTTTGTTTAGAATTAATCTCTTATATGGGTCCCAAAGTGTCTACTGTTGCTAATGTTTGAAACCGCAATTTTTCCCAAGGCTGACCGGAACAAGATATATTTGTGGTCCGAGGGAGACTCCTCATCGGAGACTCTTCAGCCCTCTATCTTACTCCTCGGTGCTTCCGATCATAGAGTCAAATCGAGAACCTTTTTCCTTTTTTTAATCTAGAATGTGGGAATATCGTCCCGATATAGAATCTCCAGCTCAGTGCCTGCTAGGTATTCAATTAAATCTCTTCCTCTGTCCTTGATGTTTGTGCTTCCACACTGTATGGTGAGAGTTTGGATCACAGCCCAACAGCAGAGAAATCCTGTTCTTCTGGCAGTGCTGAATTAGAGTCGCCACCGCTCTAGGAGACGAGGGTTCCGTAGCATCGCCCGGGAAATAAGCCAAAGCGATAAACAGCTCTTGCCTTTCACCGCTACTGCCCCTGAGCCTCACGTTAGTTATAGTGCCACTTTATATTTTAGAAATCTCTTTAAAAACATCAAGTTGCTTGTGAAAATCTAAACAATTGCACACTCATACTTCCAAAAGGAAAAGATAACCTTTCAAACTTTAAAAATTATAAATACAAAGAGAGGGCTCAATTTGCAATATACGCTGATATAGAGTGTTTGTTAGAGCCAGTTATCAACGTTCAAGGAAATGCTTAATTAAAACATGTACCTACAAGTGTTGCTTATTACACGAAATGCAGTTTTGGTGATTCACAATCTGAACCTTAAGTTTATCGTGAAAAAGTTTGTATCACGGGGTTTGTCAATATTTTAAAAAACTTAGCAGAGAAAGTCGATACTTCTTAAAGCAAGAACATGATTTTCAAAACGCAAAAGTTTGTCATATTTTTGAGCAAGTTTTCAACCAAGATGATGTAAAATATCGTGATCATTGTCATTTTACGAGGAAATATCGTGGTTCTGCTCATGACAGCTCTAACGTAAATCACCAAGAGTCACATATTTTCAGAATTTCAGCTTTTGTTAGTAATTTTGATGCAAATTCTAGAATCCGTTCTCTGAAGTTTTGAAAAAAAAACCCTGAAATAATTTTTGAAAAAAAACGAAAAACTTAGGAGATATTCAAAATTGAAAATTTTGGTCCTTTTATTCTATCAGAAATTATTAAAACATGTATATAAGTATATAAAGTTATTTATTTATTAAGAAATAATTTGAATGTCGAGGACATTCAATAAAATTCGATGACTCTTTGCGTAAACATTTTAACGAAGGACATCCTAATTCATGCGAGTCAATAATTTTCACAGACTTCATTGCAAAGCATCTTAGCCAATTTTTTTCTTCCCATCCTTCGACATAAACTTTGCTAGCATCTTTGGATGTAGTTTCCATTATAGCTTTCAAAAATATATAAGGTATGTCGCCAGAGTTTCAAGGAAGACCATAGCAATTATATTTTAACCATTGATTCATACATTTATACTTCACAGAGATGGCATTCCAGTCACAAGGTGGTGGGAATACAATATTGAACTGTTTAACTTGATCGTCGATAAAGGATACAGCTAATTCTTTTTAAATACATTTGCTACACGGTAATTTGAAACCCTGCATGTCCACCACACACTCCATGCTGAATGCAACTGAAGTGATTCACCATAATGTTAACAGTTTTGAACTAACTTGTTGATCTGTCCACGTAATGGCTTATATTCAGTTATGCGATCATGTCAAATTTAAGAATAAGCTGACGTTTTACCAGGAAAATTTACTTAAACCTCAAATTCTAGACGAACAACAACCGGTCCATACATTAATTATTCATGTTGTTTTGAACAATCAATAACCGTTAGTGAAGCATGATGTAAGAATTCTTTTTTCATTAAAAATAGAAGAGGCTACTTACCATAATAATTAGCTTGAAAATTCGTATACATCTCATAAAGCAGAGCAAACCGATTTTTATCTATATATAGATTTAAATTACAATGTGGATAACTTTGTGAATTCAAAAGCAGTTTTACATTAGATAGTTGGATTCAAAGTCACATCTGAAGGCAATTTTTATATTGAAAACAAAAAGTTGTGCAACTCAGCTGAACCTCAGGATCTAAATGATGCAGTAACTTTGAATCAAATACAGCGTATGGTACAACATGAAATAGAATCTATCTATGAAGTCATAGCATCTTTGCGAACTGAAACCGATGTTGCAACCGAACAAGAGCTGGTGAGTCGTGATTCAGAGCTCATATCTCTGCTGAGAACCAAGTTGGTCGCACTCGAAAATGGATGAAAAAAGCTGCTGATAGTGAAGGAACTGCATAAGCCTGCAAGAAGAAATTACAAACGTCGACATGTTGACATCCATGGTATTGATGAGGCGTGGCAAGCGGATCTCGTTGAGATGATACTGAATGAACGAGAAAACAGGTTTGTACAGGTACAGGTTTGTAAATACGTATTAACCATCATTGACATATTTTCAAAATTTTCTTGGGCTGTCCCTGTTAAGACCAAGAGAGGTGATGATGTAACTGCTGCAATGAAATCGGTACTTAGTATAATCCGTGTGCCTAAGAACTTACAGGTAGATAAAGGCAAAGAATTTTACAACTCAAAATTTGAAAATCTTGTGAAACGATATAGTATAAATATGTACTAAACATTTAGTGATTTGAAAGCGTCGGTATGACAGCGTTTTAATCGTACGTTAAAAAATAAGATGTGGGTGCAATTTAGTTTACAAGGAAATTATAAATGGTTGAATATTTTATGTGATTTAATGTCTTTTTATAATGATAGCAAGCATCGAACATGAGAACATGAAAGCTCGACATGAGACGAAATTGCTGTTGAGTGTGTTTCAGAAATAAATTGAATCGAATGCTTAATTCTTGTTGCTTTCTTTTATAGTTCGGCATCTAACAATATACTGATCATTTTCTATCCTTTTCTACTACCGTCTTTTTTTACAATGAAGAAGCTTCCAGATATAAAAATGTTCAGTGTCTCCTAAGAAAAATTTTACGTATCTGAATTTAGTGAATTGACACACAGCAGCTCAAATTTTAGAAAATTCTTCAGATACAGGTTTATGCAGGTTTCGTATGCTAGTATGATGTCATTGAGATGGTAATAGAACTTGACATTTTTCAATGTAATATGACGCCATTAAAATAAGCATCTAATGTAAGTTCTGTCATGTGTAGGTTTCGTATGCTTTGTTTTGTTTAGTCTAGCAAAGAAATTCCAATGAAAAATACTTCAAAATGAAAAGAACCCAAAGAATTTGTTCGCATCATTCCCACAGCACTCTTATCTCCATATCATGTTACGAGCACGTGCAGATGCTCGCAATTTTCAGCGAAATTTGAGGTATTATCATCATTATTATTATATAAGAATCTTCAAAATTTCTTCCTCTTCTCATCATATCATAAGCTGATACGTCAAACAAGCTTCAGCCCACACACACGCATATCCACTTGTACACACACACACGTTTCCGGTGGTTAACCCTAACATTCCACACATTATGGAACACGTGACCGAACTTTCAGATACTTTGAAGCAATATCTTTTCCATCAAGAGCACGTGTCACACAACTTTCCACAATCTCGGTAAATATCGGTGCATGAATCTATAGAAAACTACTTTAATTATTGAGTCATAATACGGAGTGACACCAAAATTCTGATCCCTGCATTCTTGCCGCCAGTTTGCTAATCGTACGGAGCAAGTGAGCCATAACCCTTTTACAATGTCGGTAAATGCTGGTGCAAGAATCTGTAGAAAACTAGTCTCATTCTTGAATCATGACACGGAGCGACACCAAATTTTTGCGCTCCACATTCTAGCCGCAAGTTTGGTAATCGTACGGAAAATTAGTTTCCAGAACGCGCCTCACATATCTACTATCGAACATTATAGAGTATAGATTTCGACATAAAAAAAATATGAATTTAAAAATTAGGCAGAATTTAAAATTGGCCAAATGATCGAAAAGGATTGACGTAGATAGAAAGTAAATAGACTTGAATGAAAAGGTAGGAACTGAAAGGGATGTTGGCAAAAGAGGAAGAAAATGATTAATGTAGATGGGTAGATGATAAAAAAGGAATGAGTTGGTTAAATGGTGAAATAGGAGGAATAGGAGTAGGATTTCATTTTAAAAAAGCTGTTCTCATCGTGCGAGGGCGCGCTGCTCGCTTTGCTCTTTCTTAGCAAATTATTTAAGAAAATACATCAATATCCGATGAATTTTTCTCATATCCGAGACCCGGTTACTAGTTCGTGACTTGTTTCAGGACAAATTTTTTCCGTGTAGTCCAGGCAAATAAGATACAGAATATTCTTTACTTTATGCTCTTTATCTCATGTTTTTATAAGTTAATTTTATCATGAGGTTCCTACACCTATAAATTATTTATGTAAATATAAAAAGTAGTTAATTGAGAATTGATAAATATTCGCAGCACACTACACCACAAGTTATCAAATATGTAATTCTCTCAATAGAATTAAGTTTCATATACATGCATCAATATTTAAGTATGGTGTCTACTTCATTATCCGGCTAAAGCATACTTATCATGGTTAATTAGGCGGCGGATTCTTGACGATTTTAATAATGTCAATACAATGAAATCAACCATATTTTTGTAGCAGATATACAATATTAATAGACCACGTAAAAAACAAGACCATCAAATAAAAACTCAAAATTTCCTCGCAATTAAAACTGGCATCGTTTATAAAGTTGTAAATCATGCGCTATAAATTGTAGCTAATTCATAACTCTTGCAAACAAAGTTTCCTTTCAGAGTGTATTCTATTCTTTCTTGAAATAATTCAAAACAAGAAAAGAGCATCATTATTTTCTATTCGGCGAATTTCTTCTCAATAGATATTAACTAATTTTTTGATACAATGGAAAAGCTGTCATATTTGAGTCTCCTTATATTTTGTGCAGTTTTGACGCAGGGAATTTCGGATTTATTAGACCAGAATATTGGTAAGCGAAACTCACTTTTTCTCTGTTACATGCTAATCTATTTCCCTTCCGTCACATTCTTCTTATTTTCTTAAATCGAATTCTGCTGGAACTGTAAACATTGTTGAATGTTTTAAAATTAAATAATGTAAAAAACTCGACAAGAGTCCGTCGCCATATGGCCCCCGAAATTCATGCTTGCTTTGTCAGGATTTAAACTCTATTTTACTTGAAATAAATACTCCGGACTATGCAAATGGAATAAGTGACTACAATTAATGCGCTTGGACTGCAGACCATCGGTCCTACAATTTTGGATTGACAAAATACTACTGTTCATCGCCCGAACACACGTCAGCAAACCTCGCCTTTTTTCTTCCATTATTAAAATGAGAAAGTTTACCACTCACTAGGAGGCGCTAGCGAACTTACGTAGGTGCCCGCGAAATTTAAAGTCCAATTAAGCAAAGTAAAATCTTTTAAAGAAAATTATAAAAAGTGAGCGAAACAAAATATAAAACAGGGACTGTAGCTTGATGAAAAAATGAACTGCAAAGTTAGAAAGCATTGCTAAAGAGGAAACGAAAGATTCAGTAGAAATATGAGTTTTAAACAATAGTAGGTAAGTTAGATTTTTTACTATCGTTCAAAACTTACCTCTCTAAGAAATCTTTTTTTTCCTTTTCAATAATGCGTTCCGACTTTACCGTTCAACTTTTCATTTTGCTACAGTCTATGTTTCATATTTTTTTCTACTCATTTTTTCATAATTCTCTTTAAAAAAAACTTTGCTTAATTTGAGTCCGCAATTCGCCGCCACTTATGTAAGTTCGCTAACGATTTATCAAAGTTTTAAAGATTATAAATAATAAATTGATTTCTATCCTTTTTGCAGACGAATCCAACATTGTTCACATTCGTCAGAAGCGTGTAATTAGGCTAGATAAAGATGGACGTAATGAAGGTCGAGAAGTATCGTTTGAAAACGTTCCTTACATTGTCATTATCCAACAAAAAAATCTTACTGTGTGTCCTGGTACTATATTATCTGCCGCATTTGTCTTGATACTTCGTTCTTGTGTTTATCCAACTTCATCTGTTACGCACACATTCCCCTATTACAAAATTGTATCTGGTTCAATATCGGGAAACAGCAGAAATTTTCACACTATCACAAGAAAAATAAAAGTCGAACCGGCTAAAAAACTAGGTGATTTTTTCACTGCTTTCACCTTCTATATCGAAGATGAATTTCTTAAAAATCGATTAGCCAAAACATAAGATTTAACTTACTTTTTGTTTACTTTAGTATCTCTGGTTTATTGTAATAAAATTTTAGTTATAATTTCTTTTACAGCCTTGATTGAAGTTTTTCCACGTTTCAACTTTGAAGAAAGTCCTAATAGACCAATTAGACTCTTTCTTGGAGATCTACCGCCTCCACCTCGTGTAGCGTATGGCATTTTTACTGGCTGGGGATGCACAAAGCCAGGATCATCCTTATTGTAAGTTATTGAAGAAGTTTAAACATACATGAAACAATATAATTAAAACATGCTTAATTGCCGAATCAGAATATATACTCAACTCTCATATTTCAGCCACCGGCGCGTGTTTCCTGGGCAGTTAATGCAAGTTCGACTACCGATAATTCCATTGGCGGAGTGTATGCATAGATACCGAAATAGCCTCGCAATAGTTACAGAACAAAATATGTGTACTCTTGATGAAACAAAAAGAAGAGGTACTTGCTTTGGCGATGAAGGAGGCCCCCTAGCCGTCCAGTTTCCTCCACTTGAGGAGCATCAACTCATTGGAGTATTGCTTTATAAAGGAACAAAGTTGGGTAAACATCCGGATGTTTTTGTTAATCTTAATAATGGGGTGGTTAATCAATGGATCACGCAAACCATTCAACACAATGTTGTACACTGAATCACTTTTTTATACACTCTCTAAATTTGTATCAGTGCGAAATGGCTTCCTGAATAAAATCAGTAAGTAATCTGTAATCAGTCCTTTTTACTGATAACCTTTGAAAATCCAGCGAATAATTAATCAAACTAACTGAATAATAATAATATAGTAGACTAAAAAATTTTAACATCATAATTATTACGTATTACCCTGGTCAAAAACCTTAACATCAAAAATTGAATTTAACCTATCGGTGTAAGTGCTATAATCTTGCAAGTTTAAGGAATGACGTCGACATTCTACTTGTAAGGATTGTGAAGAAAATTATCTCGTCTCTCCGTAGCTTAGTGGTCAAGAGCATCGGACCGGAAATCTGAATGACGTGGTGTTCGAATCCCACCGGAGCTAGAGAGAAAATTTTTTTCACAATTAAAATTATCAATATTTTAAAAATATTGAAACGACCAGTAGACTAAAAAAATTTTAACATCATAATTATTACGTATTACCCTGGTCAAAAACCTTAACATCAAAAATTGGATAATAATATAATCTTTACTGCATATCCAGTCAAATTCCACTTAACCTATATTACTTAGCTTTATTATTACCAGGGAGGTGCTTTCACTGTACTGTCCAATGTAAAAAATGTGTCATGAGAGTTGAAAACGGTTGTGCGGCGGCGCTGGTAGTAACTTTGTTCCACAAAACCATTCAATACCGTAGGAAAAATGCATACAAATTACAAAATAAATATGAAACACCGTTTTAAATCATTTTTTCTTCATAGTGTAGAGTCAGGTAGTAAATGAGACTTACGCACTTATTATTTTGGCATAATTGATATAATTTTTTTTTAATTGCATGGATATTCGGGGCATATAAAAAATAATGCAAAAATAAATAAAGAAAACACAAATTAATGAAAAAAATTGTGAAACATATAAATTACCGTATGATAAAATTGCCAAAATTTCAAAGAAGGGCAAGATTTTTAATTGACAATAAATAAAATCCCGAATTAAAAATACCCGAAACTAAAGTTGACTGACTTCGAGACCAATTCGGTCTCGAAGTAGGTCAATTATTAATTTATGAGCTATTAATGAAATTCAGGGTGGCTGTTTTAATCAAAGAAAAAAATTCCCGGTTATTTCCCGGTTCGCAAACATTTTTCACGGTCAATCAAATTTAAATTATCAATAATTTACACGTATAAAATGGATGCTAATAACACTTTTCAAGTGAACAATTTTAAATTAAATACAGTTAAACGGCACTTAAGCTAGAAAAAATAAAAATTGAACAGTTACATTTTTCTATAAGCTGAACACTTCATAAATTAAAAGTTAAATTATTTTAATTTTAAATAGTTTTAAAATCCTTGGAATGCTTCAAAATTTCATTTCAAAATCTTGAAAAATCTACATGTTGTTTTAAATTTTTTCACATTTCAAATCATTCTTGAATTTTTTTAGAACTTCTAAACATTTTTTGAAATGATTCGAATTTTTTCTAATTTTTTTTTTTTTTGAAAATCCTCCCAAATTGAAAAAATTTCCTTAAAATCTTCCACATCAGACAATTCGTTTAAATTATTTCAAATCATTTCAAATTTTTAATTAATTTTGGATTTTTTCAAAACTTCTAAAAATTTCTTCAACTTACTCGAATTTTTCCTAAGAATAATAGGTATTCAATTGTTATTTATACATCGAAATTCAGCAATTTGACTTACAAATTAAGTTTTTTTTTAAATAGAAAAATTAAGAATATAACGTTCGAAGTTTAGTTCTTTGTTTTTAGTTTCGAATATTTGATTTATAATTACTGATTTTAAATGGACATTTAGATATTTCTGAATATTAAGTCAACAGCCATACCTAGTGATGGGCGCTGCTCGGTATTTCACAGTCATGACCAATCCTGACCGGTCATGACGGTAAATGTTGGTAAAACGCGGTCAGACCAAAATATTTCCACCAGAAAAGGCTTTTTTATAGAGAAAAGTGGTTTAGTTGTTAGGACATACCCTATACTAAACTCGCACAAGAAGTTTTTCGGTTCTAAATGTTCCAGTTATTCCCAAAGTAATAAAAATTCCAAAAAGCTGAGCATAGCAGACGACACTTTTTACAGTTTCGCGCGAGTTTCGAGGAGAATTTGAAAATGACACTTTACAAATTACATTGAAAATTTGTTGCACTTACTAAGTAATATTTTTAAAATAATATTTAGTAGTATGCTAAGTTATTTTGAATATCATTTTAATGAATATGTCACTTAAACATTAAGTTAAGTACTGTGTATCGCATAGGTTATATTCCCTAAATAAAAATACTGTTTTTTTGTCTTTAAATAAAATAACATTGATATCTAATTATTATAAATGTAGATTTATGAGTAATTTGTGTAAATAATTTATTATTTATTATTATTTATATGTGACGAAATTCCATAAGGCAATTATTATAATTAAAAATGGGAACAATGACAATACAAGTAATAACAAATAATACATTATTTACAAAAATTACTCATAAATCCAAATTCATAATAATTAGATATCAATTTTATGTTATTTAAAGACAAAAAAACAGTATTTTAATTTAGGGAATATAACCTATACGATACACAGTACTTAACTTAATATTTAAGTGTCATATTCATTGAAATGTTATTCAAAATAACTTAGCATACTACTAAATATTATTTTAAAAATATTACTTAATAAATGCAACAGATTTTCAATGTAATTTGTCGATTTGTAAAGTGTCATTTTCAAATTCCCCTCGAAACTCGCGTGAAACTGTCAAAAGTGTCGTCTGCTATGCTCAGCTTTTTCGCATTTTTATAACTTTGAGAATAACTGGAACATTTAGAACCGAAAAACTTTTTGTACAAGTTTAGCATAGGGTATTTCCTAACAACTAAACCACTTTTTTATATAAAAAAATCTTTCCTGTTGGAGATATTTGGGTCTGACCGCGTTTTACCAACTTTTACCGTCATGACCGGACATTACCGGTCAGGTCAGGTATTACCACAGTCAGCCCGAGCAGTGCCCATCACTAGCCATACCACGCTGAAAAAACCAGTTCTCGTCAGATCACTGAAGTTAAGCAGCGTTGGGCGCGGTTAGTGCTTGAATGGGTGACCATTCGAGAAAACTGAGTGCTGTTGGCACATCGTGGGTGTGGTTGAGCCCACACTTGTAGTTATTTACTACAAGAAACTAACCTAGAAACACTACTCGAATCGGGTAGTGTCACGCCTACCCTGAAAGGGAAATGGCTTAATGGTATACATACAAGTAATTGTTCTTTTTCTTAATTAAAATTTTTTAAATTGGATGGTTTAAAAATGGAACATTCTAGACTGAAACAATATTTCAAATTTAATAAAAGCCTTTAATTATGAAATATGAGTATATTATTTTTAAGTTATTTAAAAATTAAAAATAGTTTATAAAGTTTCAATGGGGCGTTTACATTTGTTTATCTGATAAGACTTTCCAAATGAAGCAGTTTAATTTTCAACGTTAAAATCTGGAAACTCTAAAATTGTGAACTGATTCCGAATCCTGTTGTAAAATTAATTATTATTCACTTTTCAATCCTGAAAGTAAAGATCAATTTTAAAAATCATTAATCAACGCTTCTATTTTTTGATTGTGTAAGGCTTTAAAATTGCATTTTGAAATTCTTTCAATCAAAATGTACGCTTAAAAATTAAAAGCTAAAACGGAAAATTCTGTTAAGTGAACGATTTTTGAATTGGGCATTCTAAATTGAATGCTATCATAATTGAACAAGATAAAAATTTAACTATTTGTTAGAAAAAAAGGTTGAAATCAAAGTTCGACAGATTTTTTTTCTAAAAATTTCTAAAATTCCTGGTCAAAAAATAAATTCACTGTCATTTCCCGTTTTTTCCTGGTCTCATAAAATTTCCGGTCGTTTCCCGGACCAGCGGCCACCCTGAAATTATAAATAAAACAAACAATTTAATTTATCATCAATTAATAAATTTATTATTATTTTCGGCAATTTTAAATTTTGGCAAATTCAAATTTCAGGAAATGAAATATTTATGTGAATATAACAATTCGTTTATTTTAGAATCGGTCGAATTTATGATTCATTAATTTGTACTTTCGGAATTTTTGTTTTCGTTCTGCTAAATAAAATTGGAATTGACAAGAAAGTAAGTGATCGGAAAGAGATTTCGAAAGAATGGAGAGCTGGAATAGAAGAATGAATAGGAAATGAAGGGGCGTAAACGTAGAAAAGTTTCTCAAAATAGATTTGTATATTAGGGGAAAAAATTAAGCAAGTTAGAAGACAGGGTACAAGCAGAAGTGGGGTCTTAGTTATAAAAATGGACTCATGGGAAGCGAAAGAAGAAGTCATGAGAAACAAGGGCAGACTAGGTACAAGAAATGTGTATGTATATTATTACTTGACATACAAAGAAAGAGAGATCCGAAGAAGGATAAGAGAAGTTGTTAAGGAAGAAAGAAAACAAGGAAAGACTGTCAGGACAGGGTATCAAAAAGTATGTAGACAAGGCTACCATGGAATGAAGAGAAATAAAGAATAGAGAATGGATAAGGACCTTTTTTAAAGTGAGAAAAATTAAGGAAGCGAGTAAGGTCAAAGATAAGAGAAAAAGAAAAAAATTAGTAGATGTAATACGAAAAGGGGTGGAAGAAAGAAGAACATAGGTTAAGGTTGCCTTCAGGAATGTAGTAGGAATAAGAAAAAATGATAAGAGAGGTTTGGAATTATATTGAAACGTGTGATATTGTAGAAATAACGAAAACGTGGATAGCAGAAAAATATTGGGAAAGTGTAAAAGGTAAATTACCCAAAGGTTCTAGATGGGAACGACACGGTACGACGAGGGATAAGGACAAACTTAGGCCTAGTTGAGGAGAAACAACGGGAGCCTGGGTGAATATAGAGGAAAATGAAAAAGGCAAGAAAAGAAATGGGGAGAGAAGGACATCCGAGAGAAGGATGAAAAGATTCTAATAATGGAAGGGGACTGGAATGCAAGAATAGGAAAAAAGGGGAGCACATGTTGGGATGAAGAGTATAATGAGAAAAAATCCAAAGACCTGATCTTTAATAACAAAGAAAAATAACTATTATGGGTGGTGGAAGAAAGGAGTTGGTCTAGATTATGTTGAAACAAAAAAGGAGATGAGGAAAACCTACTTACACAAGAAGTAATTCGGTTACACTAATGAATTACGTAATCTTCAATATCAATCGGTGGAAAAGTATACGAAAAATGAAGAAAGAGACTAGGTTGGAGTCGAATGACCAAGCAGTAGGGGTATGGCTAAAAAGCAGAATCAAGCAGAAAAAGAAAAAAAGTTGGAGCGGCGTAATAGATATTGAAGTTTGGACGTCAGAAGCGAGAAAAGAATATATGGAAAGGTGAAGAAGGCTAGGAAAGTTAAAAAGCTGAAGATTAGAAAGGAAAAAGATCAATATTAGACAAATCAATGGTGGGACATTGATTGCAAAAAAAAGGATATTCAAAAAGCGTATAAGGACGGGAAAAATGGAAAGCTATAAAACCTATTGAGCCATACCCTTAATTATTCGCTCTCATTAGTTGACTTCAGACCTCTTAATGAAGCCTAGTATGTCAGCCACTGTTCGAATTATAATTTCCTCAGGTTCCATTAAATGGACCCCAAAGGCTTGTTGTCTGAGCCTAGCTAATGCCGGGCACTGGCATAAGACATGCAGAGATGATGAAACAGTCCTGCCGCATTTCCTGCACTCTACGTGGGGTTATACCCCACCTTGTGTATGTGGTAGTTCAGGTGGTTGTACCCCGTAAGCATCTGAACCACTGTCCTTATATCTTTCTTGAGTAAACAGGATTTCCCTGGCTCTGTCCATCCTGTACGTATCGCTCAGGATGGCTTTCGCCTGTCGGCAACCCTGGGTTTGTTCCCAGTGTTCTTGCTGCTTCGTCCGAATCCAGCTTTTGATGGCCATTCCGATGCAGCAAGACTCGGCTGCACTCGGGTTCCCTCCCGCGGTCAGAACAGCTGTCGAATTTTGGCGGAGGGCACAGTAGCGTTCTATCCCTTCTACTCACCTAGGTCTTGGTTATTGTGGCGGAAATGGTCCGGCACGACGATTGTCGAACGTAACTATCGTGAACAGTTTAGCAAGCCCGAGGTCTGAAGATAAACTGAATTCGATCCACGTTTGAACTTTGATCGCCGATAGCTTGCATTTTTTGACATCTACATTTTGAGAATGAAAAGAGCTACAGTTATTTCATATTTTTTTCAGAATTTTCAGCAGGTATGATGAAAAATTAATTAGATTATCATCTTGATCAAAATCTTTCATTTTGAATAATAAGAAATTAAACTACATATTCCAAAGCAGAGAAAGTCCAGAACTGCACTATTTCAAGTTCAGGGTGGCCACTGACCGGGAAAACAAGAAATTATAGCCTGCAATTTTGAACACCGAAAAATATTCCGACATTTTTTTGAAAATCGGGAATTTTTCAGATTTGTTTTTATTTTAGCAATAAATATCGTTTCGCCTTGTGGAAATTGAAACCATTTTGTTAAAAAGTCATCTTTTTGAGTTGAATGTTAAATCTTTTTTTTGAAAAGTTCACTCTTATATGTCGTGTTTAGAATTAATCTCTATTGATTAAAAATTAAACTATTTTGTTGAAAATTTAATTATTTTTATGACAATTCTCCTATTTTGTTAAAAGTAGTAAAATAGTAGGGTGCACAGGGTAGCTTGATGTGCCTGCAGAACGCAACTCTCTAAACCGAAAAGGTATCTCAGGGTGGGGGAGAAGAGAAGAGAAGGAACGGAGGGACAACCGAGGGCTATTCTTATCGCAGGAAGGTACCTGTTCTGGTCCTATGTATTTACTTGCTGCTCCGCCTTTTGCTAACTGATCCGCCTTTTCGTTGTCCTTGATCCCCGTGTGACCACGAACCCATATGAGGGCCACGTTGTTCTTCTCTACAAGTTCGTTTCATGTCTTTTTGCGTTCCCAAACCAACTCTGATGTTACGTCTGGTTTCCCAACTGCAAGTAACGTCGCTTGGCTGTCCGAGCAGATTGTGATCTGAGTACCAGCAGCGTTTCCTTCTGATTATGTTATGTCGCCCAAGCGAGATCCTATTTTCCTCCTGCTCCTGACCCTCCCACTCCTTTAGATCCATGTGTTTACCAGATTTCCCCTTGAAGGTTACCATTTGCTTTCCACATATCCCTGCTTGAGATGCAGACGCGCAAAGTCCTGGTAAACTTGAAGAGTTTTATGATTTTATCCTGCATCATTTCTATAATTGGCAGCGTGCAGATTTCACTTGGGAGCCTAGTGTGTCTAGTTCCACCTATTTGCTCTTGCCAGGCGTCCCATCGCATAAGCCGCCCTGGCAGTTATCGCAACATGCAGGGGTTCTTCACAGAGCATGAAGCCTATTGCCGCTGTGGTAGCGAAGTAGAATCATGCAAGCATTTGAGGCTCTAGACCTTACGTCAAACCAAAGGGTTTTCTGCACATTGAAAATGTCCTGACAAACTACCTGCATTGGGGTCCAAGATGCTTTGCCCAGTTCATTTTGCTATCTAGGATTACCCCCAGATATTTAACCGAGTCTGAGCTCTTCAGCCTCCCACCACTTCAAAGCGTCACAGAAGGGGTGACAGGACACCTCCTGTGGGCATCCCTGTGGCGCCATTTTCCTGACTAGGCCTTCGCCCTATCTATCTTCAAGTTACCTTCGGCGTATCATACTGGCTAACCAGCTTACTAGCTGGACTGGCATGCCACACCTAGAAGCTTCTCGATAGATGACTTCTGGAGGGGTATTGCTGTAGGCACCCTCTGTGTCCAAGAAAGGGCCCACAGCATACTCTCCCTGTTCCAGCTGCTGCTCCAATTTTCCCATAACAGCCTGGAGCGCAGTTTCTGCCGAGTAGTCTGCCTGAAAGGCGTTTTGCCCTTTTTGCAGCGGAAAAGCTACAAGCACCTCATCCCTGATATACCTCTCGACCAGCCTCTCTAGTGTCTTCAGTATGAAGGACGTCAAGCTGATTGGCCGGAAACCTTTAGAAGCAGTGTAGCCCTTCTTTTCAGGATTGGGAATGAAAGCCACTTTGCCATCCTTTCATTCCTGATGGTACGTGTATTAGGGAAATGCTTGCCCTAAATAGTTTCGTTAGTGGGGGAACAATGAAATCCTTGCCCTTTAGTAGGAGCACTGGATAGAATCCATCCGCCCCTGGTGATTTGAAGGGGCAGAACGACCCAACGGCCCATTCCACCTTCTTGATATTAACAACCTTGGCGGCGAAATTTCAGTCGGCCTTCTCCCTCTCTTGGCCACAGGCTATCACCTCTATGTCGGTTTGAGTTCGCTGAAAGCCCAGGCAATGGACTTCCATCAGGTGATTCAGCGTTGCCTCTTTGTCTTTGGCAAACTCACTATCATTGAGCCTTATGAACCCGAGGCGAGCTTTTGGATTTTTTGCCAGGATCTTGTGGAGCCTCGCTATTTCTGAAATGTTCTTTAATTCTTCGCAGAAGCCTGTCCAATCTTCCTGTTTACAAATTCTGACGATTTTATTGTATTCATGCTGGGCCGTCTTATAGATGTCCCAGTCTGAAGGCAACTTAGTTCTGTTTGCCCTGTTGCACAACGCTGTAGTCTTTTTACGGTGTTTCTCGTAAAAAGCGTTTACGGTATACTAATCTGAAAATGACACCATCCTGCCATGCGAAAATAAAACCCTCTGTACCTGAATTAGGTCCAGATGATCTGAGGGAAACAAAAGTTTCCTACTTCGACAAGGACTGATATTTTACACTTCTCTGAACGCTTCCGTGCATTTTCTTGTCGAGTAGCTGTTAGCGAACTTTTTGAACTTTTGCTTTCTTAACTTGGGTTTTTAGAAGTGAGGAATCTAGATGGAGTAATGCATTTTCCTTACATCTAATATTAAAATTCAGGCCAAGGGTCTCGGCCGCCTGCTCTCCGCGGCTTTGTGAAGGAATGCTTCTTTACTAATCAACATGTGTTTTCTGACCATTTTTAGGAGACGATATCTTCCGTTTGCAACGATATAAGCTGTACCTAGAACAATTGGGTTATGAAGACATTGGAGATTCAGAATTCGCGTCCGCATTAAGGTAAGCTCGTTTTTCGTCCACTGAACCATCCCAAACAAGTAGAGTAGAACCGGGACGGTAGCATGTTATTCGCAGATACCTTACGCGTACATATCCATTTTTCGAGAGGTAGGCACGCTGATTTCGCAATTACTAATGCGAAACGTGCTGAAGCTCTGGGTGTTTCTGCCACCACAGAGTGTGCATACGCGCCATAAAGCCTCCGTGAGTAGGGATAATACTGGCATCGTAGCAGTCTAGCAAGTCATCCTTTGGTTGATTCTTCCACTCAATGTGGGCATTTCGTTGGATCGTCGTCGTGTTTCCAGCTAAATTATTTTCAGCACCCCAAACTCTAGGGTGATCGGCACTGTTTACCGACCCATTGTCGGGTGCTCTGCGCGATTGATCGTTTTGAACCGCATCTACAACTTTTTGGTGTTTTGGTTGTGTCATTGTTGTTCCCACGAGCAGCTAGGGAAAGGGTTTGTCCATCCTTGTAGAACCCCGCATGCAAGGATAAGGCTGCATACTCTGAAATGTCGCCCGGTATCCCAGAGTCACCCTTTAAGACACTTCACCCAGGTGCCATTCAGCTTTCGGCACGGTTATTACGCCTGCGCTTAGGGGTTATTCCTTCGAGACTATTCTTGGACAATTTTCCGCGACTGCTCATTAATTATTGTAACTATATTTAGCAAAACCCCATGGAACAGGGACCCTCTATCCGCAACCCGAGAACGCGATCGGTGGCTTTGTCATAGGCCCTTCGGGTAAATTGTAGTCTAATTAAATTGTAGTCTACAATGTTAGTAGATTACGTCGTAGAAGCAATAAAGTATATTGTGCTGCAAGTGCGAAAGTATGCAGTTTCACACGAGTGTGAAGTTTTGCTGTACGAGCCAGAGGCGAATCGAAGGGGAGTTGTAGCAAGTCGTAGGCGAGTTGAAGGCGGGCTGTAAACGAGCCGAAAACGAGCCGGAAACGACTTGAAGATGAGCCGATGGCAAGTACTGTAAACTTCACGAAAATTGCAATGGTCTACTTTCAGCATCTGTTGCACACGATATTTTTTGTAACAAATGCAGGAAATTTACGATTTGAAAACCAAATTTTTCGAAAATTTATGGTAATTTTGGAAACTTATGGTAAAATTATCAAAAATTACCTAAAATTTCCAGAATTATCAGGTATTTTTGGGAGAAATCCAAAAATTTCTGGAAATTTATGAAAAATTTCGAAATTACCGGAAATTTCAGGCGTGAGGTTATGATTCCGGCAGTTCTGAGAAGTAATTCTGCATCAAAATACGCAAAAGCTAGAAAAATTAATCTGACTTGAACTACGCACGCGCTCCAGCTAGAAAAGTAATCTTACTCCAATAGCGCAAGCGCAACAGCTAGAAGCAGTCTTTTCATAACTGCTTTTTACCACGATTTTGGAATTGCTCATTTCCGGCACGCACTTTGTGCCTCGAAAAGCGAACAATTCGTGCATGCGTTACAAACAAATATTTTTAAGTCGGAACATCCACTGTTGAAATTAAAATGATATTTATTAATAGATCTCGAACATGAGTAACTGGCTTTTTGCTAGTTATTTTCATTTTCAATTTTTATTTCATTATTTTACTCAATTTTCAATCCAGAATGATATTCAGTAAATTGCTTATAGGGCGCCAGATAGTTTACAACTAAACCACCAAAAGTTGTATTCCAAAATACTATAATTTGTTTGAGAGACATGTTTAAATATGTGCTCGACAGCTCCAGCAGAGTGGCTGAGTAAGGAGCAACGACAAGAAACGACATTATCGACATGTCGAGCGCTATCACGCCATTTTGACACCGAACAATTTTCTTTTATTATGTGGTCCAAGTGACCACTTGAAGAATTTATGATGTTATCATTTCTAATTTACTAACGCGCAGTCGGTTTCAGGGTGTCTTCGCGCAAGACGTCGTCGTTTGCTACCAGCTGACGTCACGAAGCGTTTGTGAACTCCGGTCCACCTGCAGGTCCCCCGCAGCAACATGATTGTGGTTCCCTAGCACTCTTGTACGAGCGGGAATCTCATCCACTGCGCATGTGCTAGAAAACCTCCTATTCTCAGTCCCTGGCGAAGTCATACATCCACTGCAGCCAACCCCGCAGAATCTGACAGTTGTTGTTGTTGCGGGTGGCATATCCACCCCTTTGATTCCTCTCGATTGAATATGAAATAAAAGGCAGTAAAAGAAGAGAATTAAGAAAAGTAATTAATTATTTATTAATTTGGAATCCCGTGGTCTGGCAAGTATTGTGATTCCGGCCTGATGATCTAACAGTTATTAACTTAAATTTCTCTTAAAATACTAGCCGTAGAACTCTTATATTCTAGGCTAGTAGTGTGACTGTTCGAGGGCAGCCGATGTATTTGATTGGTTGGTCTAAACTCACTTCCCCAGTGAATTCTTAAAGCTAAATACTGTAGATTGACATGTTTTGTGCGGGGTAACGAATTACCCCGTCCCAATATATATATATATATATTTATTTGAGATATTTATCAACCAAATTATGGCAAAAAATAAAATTTTACGAAAAAAGTGTAATTTTGAGATTGACGGAAAAACATTTTCCTAGCACAATTTGAGAAAAATAAATAAAGCCTATGATGGACTACCCTAATGTCTAAGTTATCAAATTTGACAATTGGAAAAGTTTTACCACAACAGCAGATTTTTCGAAAATGAAACATTTTATAAATAATAAAAAAGATGTTACTCTTGTTGGTATACTGATACAATTTGTATTTACGAAACGTTCAACGTTTCGTCCCCCGACGAGGGGTCTCTTCAAGCGTACAAACAAAACCTAATACAACTAACAAGGTTGAGCTGATAACAACGTTTTCTAAAGCCAAGTAAAAATGTCTATGTTTTTACCATAGTTCAGATTATTTGTTTTAGGATTATTGATCAAAAAACTAAAACATCAGTTAGAAAAATGTTATAGTTTAGAATTAATGAAGCCTCGCCAGAGATAACGTTGAATCAAACAAAAAATTGATCCAAAACCATGCTCATAGTATCAGGTAGAATGAGAATTGATTTCTGCCCAAAGATTTTATGTTGAGGTATATTTATCATTGCCAAAATTAAGAAACAAAATAAAGCTTTTCAACATATAATCACAGTTTCAACATATCTTCCGACAGAGTAGATTTTTGTTGATCCAATGTTATCTCTGTCGAGGATTCACATAATAATTTATATGCATATGTCAATATTTTAAAGATTTGACTACAAGAGTGTTTACAGTTTAGATGTTTTTTAATGAATTGTCTACGAAATTTTAAGCCTGTGCGACTCACAGTATTAAATGTGGGCATTCTTATGAAAAAGGTCCTTATGGCCGATATGGTCAGAATTTTAAGTCCAAGATGATCTAGGACCGGTCATAAGGGCTCTTTTCATGCGGACGCCCAAAAGTGATGAGCAACAATAAATTTTAGCTCTAAGTCTACGATTGTAAATTTTCTATTTGAAACATAGCTCTTCATGCATCTCTGTCACAATGAACGGCCATCAAATTCAAGTGCTTTTGTTAAAGGACCCCGCACCAAATGTACAGAAAAAAGCCTTATGATAAAAACTTGTAAAAAAAATTTTTTCTTGTATTTTCGAACCTGCAAACTAAAAATTCGAAATAAAAATGTCAGAAAAATTGACAGTTTTTAGACAAAAACTTGTCCAAAGTTTCGATTTTTACATGTATTTTAATGGAAAAATGCTTATTTTAGCAAAATGTTTTTTTTCCTCAAAAACGCTATGATAGATTTGACTAAAACTTTTATATTTTGACGATCAGGCGGACCGAATGAAAAGATTCATACCCACGAACTAGAAAGATGAATGATTCTTCGGGTATACAGCATGTTTTTGGGGGTGTTTTTGTACCCTAAACATCCAAGTAGTAGTATACCACTAAATCCTCATTTCTTAGTAACTAAAATCAATAGAGATTTTTATTCAACTGCTACGGTATGAAACGACTTTTCAATAAGTGAAGTAAGCGTAAATAGCAAGAATATGTTTTGACCTCATTTTAGGGGATGTTTTACCATCCCTTAAACAATGAGTCTGATGTTCCTAACGCATTAATCAATAACGAAAAATAATTTTATTTTTAAATGCATGAAAGCTGCTATTTTATGACGGAAAATAGTCGCGTATGTATACCATTAAGCCATTTCCCTTTCGTGGTAGGCGTGACACTACCCGATTCGGGTAGTGTTTCTAGGTTGATAACTTGTAGTAAAATAACTACAAGTGTGGGCTCACCACACCCACGATGTGCCAACAGCATTCAGTTTTCTCGAATGGTCACCCATCCAAGTGCTAACCGCGCCCAACGCTGCTTAACTTCAGTGATCTGACGAGAACTGGTTTTTTCAGCGTGGTATGGCTGTTGGATAATTGCATACAACCCTAAAAACTTCTTAAAGCACTTTCAACCCCTCATCAGATATAAAACTTACCCGAGCTACCCCTAAATATTTTTTACATTCAACAAAACCAACCTAATTCAAAAATCCGCCCAGTTTTTGCTGATAATAATTTCAATTGATGCCAAAGGAGCACTCATAAAGTGTCAACCCTTCAGCACATGTAGAACTCACCCCAGCCACCCCAGAATATTTTAAAGTTCAATAAAATCACCTAAATTCAAAAAAACGCCAGGTTTTTCTGATAATGTTTTCAGTTGATGCCAAACTGACAAAAAAGTGTCTTAAACCCTCAGTACATATAGAACTCACCCCAGTTACCCCTAAATATTTTTAAAATTCAATACAATCACCCTAATTTCAAAGTACACCAGGATTTTTCTGAAAATGTTTTCAGTTGATGCCAAAGGGGAAACGTAAAGTCTGAACACCTCAGCGCATGTAGAAATCACCCCAACCACCCCCAAATATTTTAAAAGATCAATAAAATCACGCTAATCCCAAAGTACGCCAGTTTTTTTCTGACAATGTTTTCAGTTGATGCCAAAGGGGCAAGAAAATGTCACAACCCCTCAGCACATGTAGAACTCACCCCAGTCACCCATAAATATTTTTTAAATATATTATTATATATTATTATTTTTAAAATTCAATATAAACCCCCCAATTCTAAAATAAGCCAAAATTTTAATAATAATTTATTCAATTCATGCGAACGGTTCACACAAAAAGTCTCAACACCTCAGTACATGTGGAACTCATCCAAGTCTAAATATTTTTAAAATTCAACAAAACCAACCTTATTCAAAAATACGCCCAGTTTTTGCTCATGATAATTTCAATTGAAATTAGGGTGATTGTATTGAATTTTAAAAATATTTAGGGGTGACTGGGGTGAGTTCTATATGTGCTGAGGTTTTGAAACATTTTTTTGCTCCTTTGGCATCAACTGAAAACATTTTCAGAAAAATCCTGGTGTACTTTGAAATTATGGTGATTTTATTGAACTTTTAAAATATTCGGGGGTGGCTGGGGTGAGTTCTACATGTGCTGAAGGGTTGAGACTTTATGTGTGCCCCTTTGGCATCAATTGAAATTATTATCAGCAAAAACTGGGCGGATTTTTGAATTAGGTTGGTTTTGTTGAATTTTAAAAATATTTAGGGGTAGCTGGGTGAGTTTTATATCGGATGAGGGGTTGAAAGTGCTTTAAGAAGTTTTTAGGGTTGTACGCAACTATTTTCTGTCATAAAATAGCAGCTCTCATGCATTTAAAAATAAAATTATTTTTCGTTATTGATTAATGCGTTAGGAACTTCATTCATTGTTTAAGGGATGGTAAAACATCCCCTAAAATTAGGTTAAAACATATTCTTGCTATGTACGCTTACTCCACTTATTGAAAAGTCGTTTCATACCGTAGCAGTTGAATAAAAATCTCTATTGATGTTAGTTACTAAGAAATGATGATTTACATATGTTACTTGGATGTTTAGGTTACAAAAACACCCCCAAAAACATGCTGTATACCCAAAGAATCGTTAATCTTTCTAGTTCGTGGGTATGAATCTTTTGAGTCGGTACGCCTGATCGTCAAAATATAAAAGTTTTAGTCAAATCTATCATAGCGTTTTTGAGGAAAAAAAACATTTTGCTAAAATAAGCATTTTTCCATTAAAATACATGTAAAAATCGAAACTTCGGACAAGTTTTTGTCTAAAAATTGTCCATTTTTCTGACATTTTTCTTTTGAATTTTTAGTTTGCAGGTTCGAAAATACAAGAAAAAATTTTTTTTAGAATTTTTTATCATAAGGCTTTTTTCTGTACATTTGGTGCGGGGTCCTTTCTTCTATTTTTATGAACTAAAAAATGTAGAAGCTTTTTTAAGAATAAAAATTCAAAATTCCCAGCATTAATATAGGGATGTCCATGGAAAGAGGACGGAATTAAAATCTGTCGCTCGTCAATCCCCTCTCTTGCCGCCTTAGGTAGAGAGAAAATAAGCGTGCGAGGAGATGGCACGGAGAAGCGCTGGAGGAAGGGGAAGAGATTATGAGAAGCGAGTCAGGGACATTCATGCACATACCTGTATTAATACTTGACATTTTTAATCTAAGTCCTTGCATATTCAATAATTTCAAATTCAGATATTAAAAATGTGCTTCAAATTGAAAACCTTAATAGTTCAGCAATTTTGAGTTTATAGCCTTCAACATTTGAACAAATACATTTTCAGGATTTTAAAATCGAATCTTTCAAGCTTCTGCAAATTTTTAATAGTTGCGCATAATCGATGGAATTTGTATACGCAGCTCTATCTGAAGACAACCACGAAAACCTGTGAATTATCAAATTGTGAAATACTCAATTTGGCCATGGGAGTTCAATTTTTCAGTGTATATTCATAACTCCATACATACTTCGCTGACCCTGGTTAGAAGTAACGTAAAAAAGTAAAACCATAAAATAATACCTTGAAATTATTTTCCTCGTAAATGAAACTGGCAACATGTATAAAGCTTTAAATCTATATGCAAACAAAGTTTTATTATAAAAGTCGAATTATCTTTTTTCTGTTACAATTCGGAACGAGAAAATAACTCCAGTATGTTCTGCTCTGCGAACTTATACTTACCAGTTCATAATTTCTTGTGACCATGAAAAAGCAATCTTATTTACACCTCCTAATATTTTGTACATTTTTTTTGCAAGGAATTGCGGATTTATTAGACGATAATAATGGTAAGTCAAATGAACTATGCTCTATTCTTCTCTAATAGATTTTCTGTCGGTCTTATTATCTTTATGGATTTAAATCAAATTAGGGCTATTTTGATTGGTTTTTCACACACACAAAAATCAATTTGAATGATCAGTGCTGAAACTGTGGACAGTTTTGAAAGCATTAAAAATTATTAACATTAAAAGTTCTGCAAGAGCCCGCCACCCTATGACCTCCAGAATTCACGCTCACTTTGTTAGGATTTAATCTAGATTTTGCTGGAAATAAATACCTCGGATTATTGAAAACAACAATCATACAACTTTGAATTCACAACATTTAGTTTTCATTGGCCCAAACGCACGCCAGCGAACATTACTATCTTTTTTTGTTCTTCTCTTAATAGGTATTTTTACTCTATCACCAACTAACTTCACTTCCTCGAGCGCTAAGGGGAAAACAATGGCATCAAATGCATGGGACTTAACTTTATTTTACATAAATCGCCCAGTTTAACATTGCTCATTATTATTATAATAATTAATAGCTGATAGAGTTGCACAGGCAAAAACTTTGTGGAAAAATAATTACTTTATGTATGCTCTTTTGGCATAAGTTCCTGGATTTTAATTTTCGCTTTTAGAGAGAGGAGAACCTAACCTTAAATTTTCTATACGTGAAGGAGGAGTATCTAACCATTAATTTTGCATTTCGGAATTTTTTAGAATCCTGCCTACAAAAAAAAAATACGTTGAAGATGAAGTATTGCAGAAGAAAAATTACAATCTGGCAAAATTGCCAGAAATGAAAATTAAAATCTGGCAAATTTTGCTCCGAAATTGAATAAAGTGAATTTGGATTGCCTGCAGTATTATAGTCTGAGCGCGCCACCCAGCGGAAGAAGAAGGCAGTACCAAGCTAGGACAGTTCATGTCCATTTACGTCTTGCAGGCTTTGTCCAGTGTTGATATTTAATAATCGCTTCTATTTCTTATCCAGTTCGTTGAGTTTTTCCATCGAACTTTTTCGTGATGAGAATGTAATAAAACATATTGTGTGTGGCTGGTGCAAAATGCTGATCTCGTTCCATTAAATATTGCACTACTCGAAGCCTTGTCGACCCTGTAACATCGTTGATGCGATAAACGGTCGTCCCAAGTCCTTTTAGAAAAACTCTTCTATTTTTATGAACTACAAAATACAGAATTTTTCTTTTAAAATTCAGTACTTTATAATTCAAATATTAAAGAGGGACTCGCCTATAAATGATTAAATTTCGAAATTCTAAAGTTGCTGGTGGAAGCTACTTCATTATAAGGATGAATCTTAAATTTTTATCATGACGGATTTTTGACGACGTTAATCATATCAATATCTGGAAACAAAGAATCGATTGAAAACACGACTTCAAACTTAGAGTTGTATTTCAGAACCATCTATTACACTGTTATGCCTTATATTGGTTCAAAATGGAAATGCAGAACAGAATCTGGAACTCTGGTATATAATTCGTTTCACTCGCTTGCTTAGTTACATGTTCTTAATTTTGTTTGACATATTGGAGCATAAGCTCCAAAATTTCGATCTGATTACAAAATTGTCGAAAAAGAATGACAAAATTACTGTTCAATCGGAGTTTTCTCATTTACGACGTTTAAATCGGTGTTAGCGGATTGAAATCATTTAAACATTGAGGTCCGAGCCGCTTTCTTATAGTAAAACTGGTATCATTTCTAAAGTTGTAAATCATGGGCTATGAACTGTACTTAATTCTAAAGTTTCGCAAAAGAAAATTTCACTAATAGTGTGTATTTTCTTCTTTTTTTGTGACAATTCAAAACGAGAAAATGGCTCTAGTATCTAGTAGGAGTGGGAAGAGCAACCACCAAAAGATCATTAGTGTTTCCCATGCTTGCTAAGGAAAAGTCGCTTCCACGCACATACGCATTGCATTTGTCGTGTCCCGTATTATACCCAATCCAAGAAGGTGTAAGCCCTATTCCGGCGTGTTACATTTCGAAGCAAATTTCAGACAGTCTATTGAGGACAACACACTCAGGTCAGCGAACCTCGCCATCTTTTGTTATTCTTTTCTCATTACAATTAGTCTAGCTACGGTGGCAGCACATTAGGTGTGGCGTTGCGCAGAATGCATGTTCGCACTCTTCTGCGCAGTACTATTGCTTCGCCATATTGTTCGGGAATTTTCAATCGTTTCCAACTTCATTTTTATATTATGAAACAATATGTGGGCCTCGCATGAAAAAAGCCCTTGTGGCCGGTTCTAGTTTAGGAGACATTCGCGTTTTTCTACGTTGAGGTCCAAATTATTATTTTTTGTTTGAGTTAGGGATGATACCGGAACCTATAGTGAATGAATTGAGACTATACTCATATCCAGATAGTAACCGGAAGTAGGTATATTTCATGTTCAAAGAAAAAATATGACATGTGTGCTTATGGCACTCGCCATGTTTCGATGCGTTTTTCTCGGAAAACGGTTTTTCGAAGTTCCAACTTCAAAAATGCCCCAGTGGCTCATTTTTCAACTTAGAGGATTCATTTTGAGCCTACAATAACGGGAATTCATCCGGCTCTATGCCCCTATACGTAATTCTATACTGGCCATAAGGGCCCTTTTTTATATGAATACATATATGTATTCATGAATAAGTTCAATAATCTTTATACTAATTTAGTCAATTGTTAACGATGTCAAACAATAAACTAATTTACTTCTTTCTTGCAGATGAATCAACAGATATTCACATTCGACAAAAACGTGTAATCAGGCTAAATAAAGATGGAGATGATGAAGGTCTACCAATAGGGATTGAAAACGCACGCTACATTGTCAATATTCAAAGACACAATTTCAGTGTTTGCGCTGGTACTATATTATCTTCTGTCTTTGTCTTAGTTATTCGTTCTTGTGTTTATCCGATTCCATTGTATTCGGAAAGGTACACTGGGTACACCATTTTATCTGGTTCAGAGTTGAGAAACAGCGGAACTCGCCACACTATCAGAAGAAGTATAAGAGTCGAACCCAATAAACAACTAGGTGATTTTTCGACTTTTTTTCCTTTTATGCAAAAAAATAAATTTCTTAAAAATGAATTTGCCGAGAAATAAATTTTAACTACAAATATTTTTTGGAAATTTAGTATCTCTGGGTCATTTCAATCACATTCTAGTTATGATTTCTTTTACAGCATTGATTGAAGTTTCTCCACCTTTTGACTTTCAAGAAAGTCCTAATAGGCCAATCAGTCTCTTTCTTGGAGCTCTACCTCCTCTACCTCGTGTAGCGTATGGTATTTTCAGTGGCTGGGGATGCAAAAAGCCAGGACCGGCATTGTGAGTAATTGGAAAAACTATAAACATATATAAAACAATATAATTAAAATTTCCTTGGTTACTGAGTCAAAATATATCATTAACTCTCACATTTCAGCCACCAATGTATATATCCTTCGGAGTTAATGCAAGTCCGACTACCGATAATTCCATTGGCAGAGTGCATTCGTATTTACGAGGGACACGAAAGTATTACAGATAAAAATATTTGTACTCTTGATGAAACTAAACGAAGAGGTACTTGCTATCGCGATGAAGGCGGCCCCCTAGCGGTCCAGTTTCCTCCACTACAGGCACCTCACCTGCTTGGAGTATTTCTTTTTGGAGGATACAACTTAGGAGTAGATCCAGATGTTTTTATTAATCTTAATCATCAGTTGGTTAATCAATGGATCACTCAAACCATCAATCACCATGTTTTAAACTAAGCCACTTTTCATACTTTCTTCAACTGAATTAGTGAAATTGTCACTGGCTAGATCAGTATTTTGAGTTATCACTGGTGAACCAGTGATTTTGCGATTTTTATGGGTCAACCAGTACGAGACTTAACTGAAACAGCGTGTTTTAGAAATATTTGTGGCCTATCTGCATTAAGCAGGGGATATAATATCTTTGGCTTGAAAGTGAGGAGGCTCCTAGTCAAACAACGCTACACGTTGACGAAGTGACGGGCTTTCCCACAGTTAGGCGAAATATCTCGTATCACATTGTAGACCGGTCCTCATTGATTGTTGTGAGATTAAAGTGCTGTTTTCGAAAGATAATGCAAAGTTTAACACAAAAGTGATTAATGATACGTAGCATTCGTAACCAGCTGCGTCAAACAGCAACGCGTACGGTGACCTTGAGTGAACCAATGAACCTCACTGATTGATCCAGTGACGAAATTCCATTTTCAGAACGCAATCATAAAAATGGCGTGTTTTCATGCCTCCATAGACAAACGCAAACGTACGCGTTTTGACCGGTGTCTGGCGGTGCGTTGTAAGCCAATGTCACAATCAGTGAATAATCAAAGTGATATATTTTTTAAGGATATTTGGTAATTATTTAAGCAATTTTCATTTAGATTTAATACTTTCACGAGGATTCATTATAATAATTTAAAATTTAAAACTTTTTCGATTTTCAATCGTAGGACGACCAACATATTAAGCCAAGCCCAACTTCCCTCCTCAAACTGAACAAAACAAGAAAAAACAGCAATTAAAGAACTCAATTAGAAGAAAGACATCATAATATTACCCACAGACAAAGGCAACACAACAGTAATAATGAATAAAGAAGACTATAGAAACAAAATCATGGACCTTCTAACTGACGATACATATAAAAAACTTAAAAAAGACTCCACAAAAACAATAGTCAGCAAAACAAAAACCCTTCTAGAAGACTCGAAACTTGACGGCGAAACAATATTTAAATTAAAACCTACTAAACCCATCTCTCCAAAACTTTACGGACTCCCAAAAATCCACAAAAACAACATCCCACTCAGACCGATCGTCAGCGCAAATAAACTCACCAACTTACAACCTGGCATGCTTTCTCGCCAGAGAAACTGAATCCTTTCACAGGGAACTCTATCACATACATCCAAAACTCTTTTGACTTCATCAGAAAGATACAACAGATTCACATTCAACCCCAAGACATCCTGGTGAGTTTGGGCGTAGTATCTCTCTTTACAAAAGTACCAATCTCTGATACAATCGATATTATTGAATCCTTTGCCCACTTCTCTTTCAATGACCAATTCTACGAACAAATTTCAGGAGCAGCAATGGGATCTTCAATCTCACCTTTAATAGCCAACATTTTTATGGAAAATCTAGAATCTAAAATCTTTAACAAATCCAAGCTTAAACCGGAATTTTGGTGCCGTTGCGTTGACGACACTTTTGTCATCCGGAGACATGGACTAGATGAACTACACAAGTTCTTCGATTTCATCAATCAAATACACCCTAATATACAGTTCACCATGGAAATTGACCAAAACGGAAAATTACCTTTCTTGGACGTACTAGTTTACAAACGATCTGATAACACATTAGGACATGAAGTTTACAGAAAACCTACCCATACAAACAGATACCTACATGCCTCCTCCCACCACCACCCATCTGAAAAGCAATCGGTCATCCGATACTCCCTTGTATACAGAGCTGTCTCAATAACAGATAAAGATAACTTACAAAAGGAACTACAAAATCTTAAACAAATCCTAAATCAAAACGATTACACAACAAACAAATTAATAAAGCAATAAGAAAATACACTCAAAAAAACAATTAAACACAACCTACTAAAAAAAGAGATAGAAAAACGACCACCGTCCTACCCTACATGCAAGGTATCATAGAACAAATAGGAAGAATTCTCAACAAACACAACATCCAAACCATATTTAGACCACCTGCAAAAATAGGACAAGTTCTAAACAACCCTTAGGATAAAAAGGCACCTTTAAGTGATCCGGGAGTATATAAAACCCCTTGTGCTTGTGGCAAAGTCTATATTGGAGAAACCGGGAGGGCGGTAAGCCAACGTTTAAAGGAACATGAGAGTAAAGTTAGGCTAAAACATTTCACGCAATCAGCATTAGCTGAGCATCATATCGAAACAGGACATAGCATTTTATTTGACAAAACAACCGTCATCGCAAAAACGTACAATATTTTTCTAAGAAAACATAGAGAAGCAATCGAAATCTTAAAACACCCTGATAACATCAATAGGGACAATGTATATAATAATAATCCGATTTGGTTTTCCGTCCTCCCGGGTTTAAAAAAAAAGAATTGATTGGCCAATCAAGTTCGACCAGTCCCCACCATGGGGCGCTCTGGCCAATCACAGGCATCGTAGAGAATACATATATAAGAAGAACATAGCCTGAAACTTCAGTTTCAGGTCAGCCCTGAAGAAGTGAACTGCAATGTTCACGAAACGTCGGCAAGATTCATAGTTTCGCACACGATTGAAACGAAAGGCCTTTTTTCATTTTTTACATAAGATTCCAAACATTCCTGAGAGTCTCGTTTCTCCGTCACAATACCTAGAACTGTACTTTTTGATACGCCTAAGAACTTTGGTGTCCTGTGAATCATTTGCTCACATCTTCACTTTCACCTTCTTCTTTTTCCGCCTGAAAATACTATTTGGCTCTCATTATTAAAGTTTTCCCCTATGTTCCGTAGACATTTAAGTTCCTCCGTTTATAATCATTATTTTTTCTACCTTTTGACCACTTTTTTATTTTCATAACACTGTCTTCATCCTGAGACCTCTCTTTATCACTGTTGTAATTATTCTATTCGTAGGAACCCAGCCATCATCATCACTAATTGTTCTTCAGAACTTGGACATGTCCGTCGAGATTGTTTTTCTGATGATCCCCAGTAAATAATAAGTATTTATCAGGTAAATCAGGACCATTTTGAAATTCGCCAATGAAATACTGCCCTGCCTTCTCCAAACTACGAAATACTGTTGAATCTATATTATAGACTTTCGTTGCTGTCCTGCATTCAAGCAGGGAAACATAAAGACCCTTCTGCTCCATCAATGCCTTGTATTGTCCACTAGTGTTACAATTCAAATTATTTGCAGCTTCCAAGAAATAAGTATTCCAGTTTTTGAAAACATGATCAAGGGTTTCTAAATGCACTGCATCATTACTCTGAATGATCTGCAAAAGCGTGAGGGATTTGAACAGGTAACCACCGTTGCCACCTGCATCGATGATTTGATATTTAACACCGTCTATATGGATTTTCTTCTCCATTGTTATTCAGCTAAATAAAATTTTCACGAAATGAAGCACAATTTCTGAGATAGGAGAGCGGCGGCTAATGTGGCGCGTTCGAGTTTTCGAATATTAACGCATTTTCTGTTTGTGGAGATAGTTGCATTACATCTATATACGTTTTCAACGTTACATTATTAGGAAATTGGGATAATTAAATTAATTCCCTGATTTTTATGACGAAAAATTAGTTTTGTTTCTTTCGCTTGTATTGTCAGAGTAGCTAAAAACCAGTAAAAAATTCCAGAAGTTTCGTGTAAACTTATACAACCTTTTGAAAGTATACTGTTCCGAGTTTCTTGAATGCTTTAAAATTTTAAATTTTGTGTAAAATTAATAAACTTTTATGTAAAAAATCTTTATTATATACTATTCACATGCGAATAATATGGCGCATTCGGGACTAAAATCGGCAGGTAACTATGCGCACAAGTTCGTGGTTTGTCTTGCTTCAAGAATTTTAACATGCAATGTGGATTTTGTAGTAATAAAGTGCCGGTTTCAATTAGGAGGTAAGAAATATTTACTCACAGTAATATTATTTCGTTTCAAATATGCAGAACAAATTTTTATTCTAATAATTATCCTGTATTTTAGAGTTATATTAGAATAATTGTACTTTGAAATATTTTTACCAGTTTTCAGGTTAGGTTTGTTCTGACAGAATAAATATTTAGATGGTTTAGAGTAATGATATTATTATTTGAATGTTGAATCATTATAACTGTTTTGAAAAAAAATAAAATTTACTTATTGTTAATATAATTTTGATTTGCTATTTATAAAAAGTCTGTAAGCTTATCTCAAAATAAAAAATTTGTAGCACTCCTAACCTTTATTGTTTTAGATGGGAGTTTATAAACGAAAGACTGAAAATGGTCAATGGACCACCCAGACATTAAAACAACCTATTGAGGATGTGCAAAAGGGACGAACAATTCGTTCAGCGGCAAAAATGTTTGGTGTTCCTGAAAGTACTTTAAGATAGCGAATGAAAAATGAAAAAACAGACGCTCCTCGATTGGGTAGAAAAAGTTATTACACTCCACAGCAAGAAAAAATACTAGCAAGTTATCTGGTGAAACTAAGCGACACGTTTTATGGTCTTTCTGCTATCCGGTTTCGTAAACTCGCATTCGAATTAGCTGTCAAGTTGAAAATCAAGCACAATTTTAATAAAGAACCTACAGTTGCCAACAAGGATTGGTTGAACGGATTTCTGAGACGAAACCCAATTGTCTGACTTACGTAACCAGAAGCTTCAAGCATCAGCAGAATTCAAGTTTTCTATAAAACAGCAGTGAGTCGATTTTTTATGAACCTAGAGAATATGCTTCAGAAGTATCACTTCACGAAAGATGAAATTGTGAACATGGATGAAAGCGGAATTTCTACAGTGCAGGTAAGTGAAATAATTTAAAAATTAAATAAAAATAATGTTAATTGAAAACTCTTTTTAAATTAATTTTTTTCACATAGTTTATTATAAATTTATTACAAATTGATCGATCTAATATATTTTTTCATGTACCAGATAACGTTTTGGCACCAAAAGGGGAAAAGAAGGTTGCTTGTTTAACTTCTTGGGAAATATGTAAAAATACAACGGTAATTTGTGCCATGAGTGCTGTCGGCAGATACGCACCTCCTATGTTTTTTTTGCTCGAGTGAAGAACTCTCACCTTTTGGGTAGAGGAGCACCTGCTTTATCCATCGTAGAATGCACGAAGAACGGATGGACCAATACAGAAATGTACCTAAAATGGCTGAAACTTTGGCGAAAGACATGAAACCTACTGCAAATTTTACTTACTTACTGCAATCTTATTTTAGATAATCACGTTAGGCACGCTACAATTGAAGACTTTGAATTTTGCAAAGCAAATGATATTCACGTTTTGTCTTTACCTCCGCATACGTCTCATAGATTACAACCTTTATACGTCACCTTCTTTGGAC
>CAKNYM010033343.1:0-27508 GCA_932195095.1 Andricus curvator
AATATTTTATATATATAATTGTTTTATTACATATATATAGATATATACATATGTATATACATGTATATACATATGTATGTATCTATATATATGTAATAAAACAATTATATATATAAAATATTAATAGATAAATAATAAAACATGAAATAGGAATCGAGCCGAAGGTCCTATGACAAAGCCATCGAACGCGTCCACGGGTTGCAGATAGACGGCCCCTGTGCCTAGAGTTTCTGCTGAATATGGTTATAATAATTAATAAGCAGGCGCGGACAATTGTCCAGGGGTGGTCACGAAGGAATCAACTCCCAAGCGGAGGCGCAACAGCAAAAGCCGAAAGCTAAATGGTACCTGGGTGAGGTGTCCTAAACGGTGACTCTAGGATACCGCGCGAGCTCACAGAGTATGCAACCTTACCCTTGCATGCGGGGCTCTACAAGGATGGACGAACCCTTTCTCTTGCTGCTTGTGGGAACAACAATAACACCACAAACCCACCAAAAAGTTCTAGATGCGGTTCGAAACGATCGAACGATCAGATAACTCGGCAATGGGTCGGCAAACAGTGCTGATCACCCTAGAGTTTGGGGTGCTAGAAATAATTTAGGGGGAAAGACGACAACGAACTGGTGAAACGCTCAAATTGAGTGGACGAATCGACTCAAGAATGACTTGCTAGACTGCAACGATGCCAGCATTATCCCTGTTCACGGAGGCTTTATGGGGCGAATGCCACTCTGTGGTGCCAGAAACACCCAGAGCATCAGCACGTTTCGCATCAGACTTTGCGAAATCAAGCCGGCTACTTCTCGAAAAAGGGATATGTAAGCGGAGCGCTTCTCCAACCGCTGTATGAACGAGCCGCAGACAAAGAGGAGGTAGCGACATTAAGACCAACCGCGGAAAGTAGGCACCTCCTGAGAGATGATCGTGATTTCAGGACAAGAAGGAACATTAACATCCAGGTTCGTCCTAAGCCCCAAGACCTGGCTGAAATGGATAGCTTCCATCGTGAGGATATCTCGGAAGAGTCTGATCTCTCGACCATCCATTGTTTATTTTATGGTGCTGCGAGAGCTTTGGCTGATTCAATTCAAAGGCTAAAACTGACGATGGAACAAAAGGCCAAAAGACGGTTGCATCAAGTAAACTAGAAGATTGGATGGGCAAGACAGAATGCCTTTAGTGTTCAGTGTGTGCTTGACTACATAATATCTGGTAGACCGTTCACGGAAATGGTTCAAAATGATCTACCATCGCACACTGAACAAGTCAAAGCTGCTCACAATCAAGCAGCCTTTTGCTGAAAAAATACGGGTGTTATCTGTCGCAAGAAGGAGAATACAGATGAGGGAGAGATGGGTCAAGGAGAATCAACAGATTCTCGCTGAACCATCGTGCCTCTTCAGCGATCTTCCTGTTCTGGTCAAAAATCCACCCAAGCTCAACGAGGTAGAGACTTTTTGGAGAGAGGTATACAAGATCCCAAAAACACTGAAGTTGAAAGAAGATACTGATAATATCATCCGCTTCAAGGAGTTTTACGACAACCTTATAATATCTAAGGAGGAATGTTCGAAAAATTAAGCTTGTTTAAAAAGAGAGAAGTACGAAAAACGTGGCTCAAAAAAAGGTGTATCAGGCTGCCGAGAGAAGCGGCTACTTGACAGGTGCGTCTGCTAAGACGCAGCAGCCCATCAACGCATCCTGTCAATGGCGATTCAACCTCTCACAGACTTATCATCTGTCTGTTGGAAAGCTTGAAGGTTTATCCACACATAATGAGATGCATAGGGAGATTGATGCCTCTTTGGAAAACTAGATTTACTATCTCATCTGGAAATCATCGTGCGAGAATGAACAACGTCATCTTCCAGAGGGGCGTCTCTCAGGGTGATACCATGAGCCCTCTGCACTTTTGCATCACACTTTTGCCTCTATCTCTCGCACTCCGCAATTCTCCTGGATACATCTGCGTCGACACTAATCATCTCCAGCTCCACCCATGTATTCTATATGGTTGAACTGTAGATCTTTGCTTCTGGTGCAAGCAATCTTCAACTTGCTTTAAATATCGTCAAGGAGTACACAGGAGAGATTGGCATAGACTTTCGATAGGACAAATGTTCCAAGATTGACCTGAAGAAAGGAAAGATTACTGCCGTTCTCTAGGACTCTGAGGTTGAGGATATAAGTTTTATTAGACATCTTGGCGCTGGAGAGACTTACACAGACCTGGCCGTACCTCAAAGCCGCATTCAGGGCATAACATTAAGGACGAAGTCTCTCCGAAGCAGATACAAGCATTTTCTTTGGCAGATTTGGTCTTCAAATCTGTCGGCCTTGCACAAAGTATCTGCGACAAACATGCTTGCCGTCCCGGTTCTACTCTACTCGTTTTGGGTAGTTCAATGGACGAAGAACGAGCTTACGGTCTTTGATGTTGCCACGCGTAAGATCATCCATATGCATACGAGCTTGCATATCAATTCGTCCGTTCCGCGATACAGCAGCGTTCCTTTACAAAGAGATGCCTCACTTCTAAAATCCGAAGTAAAGAAAACAGAGGTTAAAAAAAAAATCCGCCAACAGTTACTGGACAAGAAAATGCACGGAAACTTTCACAGAAATGTAGAAGATGAGTCCTTATCGAAGGAGCAAAATTTTTCTTTTCTCAGCTCATCAGGACTTAATGCGGCCCTCAGAGTGCTTTATTACCACCTTTGTCGCTCTTACGGTCTCTCCATTGCACACTCGAGGTTTGACATCGTTCTCCAACACTTCGAGAAGCGAACTATATTCGTGATCGAATTCTCGGTTCCGGCCGAATACACAGCACTGCAAAGGTGAAGGAAAAGGAGGAGATGAAGCTGCAATGGCTTTATCCAAAATATTCGGTTAAATTACTTGTATTTTTGATCGATGCTCTCGGCAGAGCGAAACTATCACTCGTTCTTTACCTTAAAGCCATACCCGCGTGCCAAAAATATGGCAATGCACTTGCGTGATGGATGCAGAAAGCTGTCATCCTTGGGTTGCGTCGTGCCCTCAAGACGCACGAGGGTTTCGCAAGCTTGTCGTTATGATTTCGTCGTGCCCTTTGGCTAACCATCTCACGGTCGTGAGACGTGGTCATTGGTGTGATTTACCGCGGGTCTACTGGCAGCTGGTGTCATTTTCATAGATGGCAGTTGCTCTCAGTGGGACCCTACAGTGGTTGTTTAACTTTTTTTTTAAAATTATATATTACATTTTGTATGTGTTGAAAAAAAAATTTGAGAAGCAGTTTTATTATTTATCTCTAAAATAGAAAATTATTTGTGTGATTTTTTTAAGTTTAGAAATTTAGTCATTTTATATTATTTAAGAATAATAGGATATTACACTAAAAGGGCAGGAAGTTGAACATTCCTGCACTGCGCGCCATGATGCCTGAGGCGAAGCCGAGGGCATCATGTCGCGTAGTTCAGAGCTGTTCAACCTCCTGTTCGTGTGGTGTATACTATTTTTCTTTATAGCCGGTCGAAAGTACGTTTACTAATTACGTTTTTGATCATTATAAACAATACAACCACGTTCCAGCAGACAGCCCGTTGCGATGTATGTTTTTTATGCCTGACCCTGAAATTTGCAAGCACGAGCGGAGCGAGTGATGCTGGTCTGGGGGGCAGGCATCGAATATATATGAAAAGCCACATAAAAACACTGAAAGACACATAAAAACACTGATAAATTCCAAGCGAGCAGCTTTGAGGTTATACGTAAAAACAAGAGTGACAGCGGTTAGCGACTCTACTACAGCAAGACTGATTTTCTTGGAAATTGAAAAATTTCTTGAAAAAAAGATATAACATGAAATTGAAGGTATCGACATTTGAATTCACATTTTTTACATTTACACTGGTTAATTATAAATTAATCAGGGAAAAGGCATGTCTGTGAGAAAGTGATGGAATTTCGAAGATAAAATTTCGCGAATACCTTGACTCGGAGATGTGTTAGCGGTTTTCACTTTTATGGAAGCTGTGATCTTGAAAGAATTCGAGGGCAAAAAAACTTGAAAATTTTTTTAAGCAGGTATACATATAACTTTGGACTTCAAACTAATGAAAGATGTTTGATTTTTCGTCAGAATTTTACATTTATTTCAGTGTTTTCCTAAAGCTAAAGGTTTAAAATACTGAATTTTTATGTTTTATTTACCCTTGCGGGTGCGGTTATATTGATCCTTTGGAATAAATAGATTCTTCTCTTTTGATGTTATACTCAGCTTTAGTTGAAAGTTTTAAATTTCAAGAATTCAAGAATTTTAAAAAAATGTCAGGAACATTCGGAACATTTCGAGAAAACTCTATCAAATTCCAGAACTCTTCAGAATAAAGTATAGTAACTCACTTTTCATTAATTTAGATTTAGAGATAAATTAAAATCTCCTAATTCGAAACTGTGTCGTTTTAGAATCGAAGTATATCGCTTTAGAAAAGTCAAGAGCATTCCGGAGTAGGGTGGAAACGTCCAGCAAATTCTAGAGTTTTTTTAAAGAGAATTTAAAAAATAACAAGTTTACAGTACAGTCAAGGCCTTTGCCCGATTGGGGGGGAGGGTGTAAACGCTGTTCATCCCACGCCTCGCTACGGCCTTGAATGCAGTTCCATAAACAGATCAAAAAAATTCCAGTATATTCCCGACTTTTTAAGACGATTTGGGCATCTTGAACAATATTTTAGAATAGTCTAGAAAAATCCAGGATATTCCTAGAGACGGAAATAATCTACAAATTTCGGAACCTTCCAGAAAAGGGAGCATTTCAGAATATTTCAGAAGAGTTAGGAGCATTCTAGTGTTTTCAAAGAATTTTTTAGAGTAAATAAACCAATATTTAAGAAAATCCCAGAATACTCTAGAATATCATAGAAAATTATTTTTGTCACAGAATTTTATCTTGAACATATTCTTCCTACTATCTACTCAAATTATAATAAATGTTCTCTCTTAATATGATCTATAATAGTATTCCCTGTGTTTTAAATAATGTCGAGCGGGAGGTTTGACGCCGAGGATGATTGTGTGAATTCGATGGGTAGGGACGTCGAATGTCTGCCGTCAAACTGGACTGTCAAAAACAGTGGTTGAACACCGGAGGTGGTTTTTTGCAGTTTCATCTCCCCTGGCCAAACGTCCAGGCAAATGCGAGTACTTCTAATAAAGTCGATAGCAGCTGCGGGTTATCACTGGTTGTAATTAAATTCATACAGTGATTCTAAGCCCCCCTTGGGAAAAGAAAAAGTTTTGCAGGTCCATACCCAGTAAAGTGGAGTCGTCTAGCGGTAAATGTACTCATGCTGAAGGACTTAAATGATACTTTAGCAGCGAGGGTGACCCATGCATGTTTCACTAGGGTTTTAAATTAAAAAGGCATAGAACGATAGGTTTTAACCGCAGTGCTACGGAACCTGAATGGACCAGCCTCACAAGCCAATAATAATAATAATAATAAGGACCTGTTATACTGATTCTGTGCAAAGATGGAAGCAGAAAATCACTTTCATAAATATAGAAATATTATAAAATAAATACTTTTGTTTTTATAAAAACTTGTCAAGCTTGTCAAACATATGCAAAAATAATACAGATATTTTTATATTTACCGCTTATACAAGCACCGAATTGTAGTGATTCTGTTTATTTTTAGCACTGATATTTGTTCCATCGTCATGCATAATTATCCTTATGTAATAATAATGCATGGTAATTCATACTCAATCATTATTTTCAAATTAGATACAACATTATTTTTCTTATTTATGACGTTTAACATATAACACAGACACTCTTCTCTCGACTCTTAAATGTTTAATTTGTACCTAAACTTCTCCTTATTTAAATAATATTTTGTTTTAGAATTGTTGGCTTACATGCTAAGAGTGCTTGTCTTATCAGTGAAAAATAATAAGTCCTGATGAAGAAACTATACAACTGCATTTTTATCAAAAATGAGTTTTTTATATCGTTGGTTTCGTTGTGAAAAGATGAATTTAACTATGCTAATCAATAATATTAAAAATTGTAATTAAATCTCGAGATATTTAGGTCTTGGTTAGCATATCTACAGCGATTTTTGATACTTTCTGATGAAGAAACAATACATTTGCAGATGTGGTTTTGGATGATGATCTCGGTTCTTCTACAGGCCGAGTTCCTGATATCGAGTAGCACATGTACGTGTTAAGTATCTTCACTTGAATTCGAAAGTAACTTTGAACCGCCGATCCTTATAAAAAAGTACATCTGCAGTCTCTGCACTACCGTCGGAAATTGTCGGTACGACTAGCTCGAGTACTATTAAAAATCGCTGCTTACTTTTAATAGTGCTTACTCTTTCAAGAAAGGAACTAGAAACTATTTTTTTAAACCGTTGGAAAGTTCATTAAATTTCTTGTTAAAGCTAATAAGACTTAAAATCTTGAGGGGTTCCCGAGATTTGACGAACAATGTTCAAGCATGCCTGCATCGAGCTTCAGTTGACAATCACCGCTGTTTCGTCGGCCGCGAGAGCGCTGATTGCCGAGAATTTATCGAATTTGTGCCTAAACTTCAGTTCGTGCTATGTCTTATAAAAGTTGTAGACAAAATCTGACAGTCACAGCAGGTAACCTCTGAAATCATGTCTTAATTTGAGCCAAAATTTTTTTTTCAATAATTGCGGATTCCCACGATATGATTAAAAATGTTTAAGCATGTCTGCATTTAATCTATACCTTAGAATAAAATAACAGAGATGTTTACCTATTACTGTGACCCAATTATGTAATGGGTGTAAGTCTGTCGTCGTCTTCGTCGTCTGTATACCGGATAACTTTTGAAAGACTAATCGGATTCGATTGTGCTTCGGCACACGTTTTAAGGACCAAAAAGAAAGATCAAGTTCGTTAACCAGCTATTTTGGATAAAAATTCAAAAAGTTAGAGCATTTTCCAAATTTTTAAGACCATTTTTTTCAAGATTTAAAAATTCTATGTACGGCTATACGTAGTACTCAGAAACTCGAACAATTTATTCCAAAGACTTTTTGTCGCTAAATTAAAATTAACAGGTTTATAGTATTTTCAAAATCGAAAAAAAAACGAAAAGGAACATTTTAAGCCAGACAATGCACGATATGAAAAGCGTCAAAAAAAGAAAAAAGTTGCTTCTTAAAATACCTGTGAGATTATCATAACAACTTTTTCAATTTTCTTGAAAAATTGAAAATTAAAATTTTAATTGCACAAAAGATAATGAAAAATCGAAAATTCCATTTAGTATACAATTTAGTATACAAATTTGTTCATTGATTTCTTTTCGAAAGAACGCGTAGTTTTTTCTTTATTCGTAAAAAACAACATTAAAAATAAAAAAATTAAATTTTTTGACAAACGACACAAGCTACGAAAACAAAACAATTACACAAAAGTTGTTCACCCAAAAAAGAGCTACAAATTTGTTCTTAATCATTTTTTGATAGGATGCGTAGTTTTTATTTTAATCGTGGAAAATAACATTAAGAATAAAAAATTAAATTTTTGGAAAAACGACGCAAGATATGAAAAAAAAATATTTCACAAAATTTGTACACCCAAATTTTTTATAAATCATTTTTTGATGAAACGCGTAGTTTTGGTTTTAATCGTAAAAAATAAAAATTTAAAAAATTAAAATTTTGGACAAATGATACAAGCTATTAAAAAAATGAATAGATAAAGTTGTTTACCCAAAAACGAGCTACAAATTTGTCATCAATAATTTTTGCATAGGACGCCTAGTTTTTATTTTAATCGTAAAAAATAGCATTGAAAATAATAAAAATTTGAAAAACGACACAAGGTATGAAAAAAACTTTAAAGACAAAGTTGTTTAACAAAATAAGATCTACAAATTTGTTATAAACTTTTGTTATAAACATACATTAGAAATAAAATAATTAACTTTTTGGAAAAACGACACAAGCTACAATAACATTGTATTTAACAAAATTTTTCGCCTTAATTACATCTACAAAATTTTTATCTAACCACAACTTTACGCTAGGATACGTATTTTTGGTTAAAATCGAAAAAAATATCGAAATTATATCAATTTTTCAGTGTAGCTGAGAATAAAATTTAAGGCAAAATAAGAAACAAATATTGAAGTAATCATGATAAATAAAATTTGTACTTTATTTTACAATATCTGAATAAGCAATCGCAGACCGAGGTACAGAAATAAAGGTAATATACATTTGACATGATAGTGTTAAACATAATATAGAAAAGTTCACATTTTGGACAAAATCGAGTGCAAAGCATGAGATACGCGATGAGAATGTGTTCGTTAAAGCCGAAGGAGTTTTAACAAAAGAGAATTCACAATCACCAAAATACAGTTGTCGATGTTTTGATCTTCAGTGTTAAAAGATCTGTGAACAAAGGTGAGGGAAGTACAAAGGCCGAGAGCGAAGCGCGAGAACCAACAGATGCGCGCCCGAGGCGTGCTAAAACTTACGAGCGAAGCGAGCCGCGCGCCAAGCGTGCGATGAGAATATGCCCGCGCAGCGGGCAGGTTTTTTAATCTGAAGTTATTTTAAGTAAAACATGGTTAACAACGATTAAAAAACGTAACAATTTACTTAAATTGGCCAATTACTTACTGTTATTGATCTTCTGATTATTTCACTCTGAGTGTGATGCATATGAATACCGCACAGTAATTAGGACACCCACAGTAATAGGGTCGTTGCAAAAAAAATTCAATTAGTTTTTAAACTTTAACCTAAAATACATAAACAGATAACCATTTTTACTAGAACAAAATTAATTTTTGTGAAGTCTCTATTTTTGGATTTCATTCTAAAATTTGTAGATTTATAAATACATACACAAACACACACGCATATATATATATATATATATATGCAAATAAAGTCATAACTTGGTAGAAGTACACCGCGACTTTGTTTTGAGCTTCGGATGTTAGGTAATGAGTTCATGAAGATTGACCGTCGCTTTTCTTCTCTGATTGGTCGCAGTGATTCAACAACTCAAGGTCATTATAATATTTAGAATATTACTAATTTATTTATCAATTTTCTACAAAATAAAGTATTTGAACCACATTTTCTTTCATGGATGTGAAGAGTGGGTAATTTATTATTGAAAAATGCAATTGTTTTAAACCATGCGACGGCTTTAGTGGGATATTTACCCTCTAGCTGAAGTTCGGATAAAAAAATATCGCATTTTTTTGTTTTGTTGCTGAAAATTCATTTATTACAACCTCCTCAAATTGAAGAAAACCAAGAATTGTTGTGTTAATGGTTGTTTTTAAACTCTACCTTATTGTATTATTTCAATATAAAAAATTGTCCTAATAAGTTTGGAATTAAGCGTACTTTACGGAAAGATAATTAATTTACAATGAGAAAAATGTTGTGAACCAAAAAACGATTTTGCTCCTATTGAAGCAATAACATTGGTTGTTTTCCCAAAAAATGTTCGTTATTTCAATAACACTTCCGTTAAAATTTCTCGAAGTATTTATTTGAATTATTATATATTTAAACTGAAAATAAAGAGTCTTGTCACGATATTATTATTTTTTCACTACGTTTGTTACTGAACTGTTACCATGCGAATAAGAAAACGAGTCGTAGTCCATGGTGAAGATGCTCCTCTCGCAAAGAAGAGAAGTATTCTCGTCTTCACGTGAGAAAGTGAAAGCAAAAGCGATGTTCTAAGACCACCAGTTCTGAAGAACACGACTGACTCCTCCATCCGTTGAATCGGTTCGGCTACCCGATCATCCTGAAAATCATTCGTCTAATACTCTAATGGACCCTGATCATGTTTAAGTTCGGTTCAAAAATGCCTTTTTCTGGATCAAACGCCCCTGTTTCTCATATCATCGAAATACGTAATTATCGGAATCACTAATTCGTGAAGTAAGTTATGAATATATAAAATTATATTGAAAAATTACACTCTTATTTCGAAAAAAAACTGGCGCTTCTCTGCTCACATCTTTCAATCATTTTGTCGGCGTGAAGAAAACATTATTGCAAAATTTCCAAGATAGTCTTCTTTCTAAGATTTATTTATTTATTAAGAAATCGGTAAGCTTCTGCCATTTATTATAGGTAAAATGAATAATCTAAATAATCAAAAGTAAATTGCTAAATAGCTATTCGAAATTACATTCATATTAAATCATAATTCAATATTAAAGATGTCAAAGATTTCAAAAGAGTTAAAAGATTTTAAGGGCCCTGGAAATCAAGTGTAAATCGCAAAAGTCGGATTCAGGCCAAACGTCGAAGCCATTTTGTCTGATTTTTTGGATAAATAATCTAAAGGGTATAAAGACTCGCCGTACAGGTCTCTTTTTTCGAAAAAAATATGTTTTTCATGTAACAATTAAAAGAAAAAAATGTTCCTCGACTTCATTCAGGGGCGAACACACCATATACGAAAACTAGGGGCCCCTACCCAAATGAGTGGATGAATTCCCAAAAGGTTGGGTGGGTGTAAGTGGTTGGGGTGGATAATATCATGAAATGCAGACTTTATGTAAAATTAAGCTGTAAACAGTATAATATCTTATAAGCACTTCGCCCCCGAATTCTTGCGTGCAATATTCACGCCGAATCAGTGTAACTGTACAATTTTCGGCAACTTACTCCGAAAATAGTATCTTGTACATTAAATGACAGTATACAAGCTCTCTGTATAAATAGGAAGATTATACAAACATTCAAGATATAAATTATCTGTGTCGCCCAATTTCCTCCGAAAAATAACAGATTTATTTGCATTGTACACAAACTTTGCATGTTTGCACAAGTCAGGGGCTGTCTGCAATAACCGGTTATATAAGTCTAGCGCTCCGTTTTGTTTTACCTGAGAGTTTGTACGAAAAGGATGAACTACTTTATTAAACATTAATTTTTTGGCTGAAGATGCATAATTTTGGTTTACAATTCATCTCTTTGCTAGAAAATTGAACTATTTTCTGAAAAATTAATCATTTTCAGTTGAAACTTAAATTATTTCGTTGAAAATTCGTATTTTTCAGTATAAAATAATTCTTATTCTTTAAAAATTAATATTTTGTATTGAAACTTTCACTTTTTTGTCAAAACTTAATCTACTTTCTTTAAAAAAGTGAACAATGTTTAAAAAAGCATTCTTTTTGGTTGACAAGTCATCAACTGTTTCGTTGATCATAAATTCATCTCTGTTGCTTAAAAATATTCTACTTTCTTGCAAATTTAACAATTTGGTTAAAAAGTCATTTCTTATGAGGATTCTTCACTTTACTCGAAAATTCATCTGGTTGGTTGAAAATATAACTATTTTGTTAAGAAATCATTGTTTTTCTTTGATAATTTATTAATTTTGTTAATTGAAAGATTGACTCCCACTTCAAAATTTATAATTGTAGTTGAAAAATCATCTCAGTATACTCTTCCTTTTTATGCATAGAGAGCTTGTATATTGACATGTAATGTATAAGGTACTGCTTTCGGAGTAAGTTTCCGAAAATTGTACAGTTACACTGATTCGGCGTGAATATTGCATGCAAGAATTCGGGGGCGAAGTGATTATAAGATATTATATTGTTTACACTTTAATTTCACTTAAAGTCTGCATTTCATGATATTATCCACCCCAACCACTTACACCCACCCAACCTTTTGGGAATTCACCCACTCATTTGGGTAGGGCGCCCCTGAATGAAGTCCAGGAAAATTTTTTTCTTTAATTGTTACATGATAAATAGATTTTTCTTTTCGAAAAAAGCGACCTGTACCGCGAGTCTTTATACCCTTTAGATTATTTATCCAAAAAATCAGACAAAATGGCTTCGCCGTTTGTCCTGAATACGACTTTTGCGATTTACACTCGAATTCCTGAGCCCTTAAGGATTTCGTAAAGATGTTACAAAGATTTCAATAGATTTCACAAAGATTTTAAAGATTTAAAATTTTTTAGTATTTCAAGAGATTTAAAATGAATTCAAAATATTTTTAAAGATTTCACAAAGATTTAACAAATATTGCAAAGATTTCGAAAATCACGCAAAGGCTTGTGCACCAAATTTCGAGAGTGACCAACCCCTTGTATTAAATTATACTTTAATTTTGTATATTATTTTAAGATTCAGAAGGCTCACAGTTCAGTATCCTATTTTCAGAATTGGTACCTATTTCCCCTATATTCAGTGGCAAGCTATGTTGTTCAAGAATGTCAATTCTTTCTTCAATGACTAAAAACTAGAGATAATATAAATAAACAGAAAATTGTATTTGCATGTTGCATATGATATATGCGAGCTGAAAGTAACAGATATTAGGACAGAAAGTAAACTCATTGTCACTGTAGTTCACGTGGCACAAAAAAGAGTTTAGTTCCACCTATGCAATTATCTCAGAGTGTTTGTCATTACCCGTGCCGAGAACCTGGTGTACCTATTATTTAATATGACGCTATATTGCGTCCGTACTTCTTAGACTTCTTGATCTACAATTCTACATAACGAGTTACGGTATGAAGACAGTTTCATTACCTGTTACTCAATTTGCAGAACCAACATATGATAGACGTGTCTAATTTTGCAATGTAATTCAGCTTATGGAAAAAAAAATTCAATCTATTTTCGTAAGAAAAAAATGTAGTTCAAAGTGTTATGATGAAGGATGTGTTTACATTAGAAGATTACAGTGCTTAAGCGTTGAAAGAGGCAATTTCAGTCTTTAATCGCAAATCCTGTCAAATAACCTTATTTACTTTTTAATGCATCGCAACTCTTTATTTTTAAGGATTACTCAAATAATTTACTTTCATCTGATTTTCTGTTTGACAAGTCTTAAGAGATCCAGTTTCTCGTGACAGGTATGAAATCGCGTAAATCAAAAGATAGTTAAAGTAGAATAATGAGTCATTATTATCATTATATAATGAGGCTAGTCGTCTTGAATTTTCGAGACGACTAGTCCATCCCCTTTTCCAACTCCACCAATTTTTCGGGACGAGTAGACGCAGCCAATTTAAAAACCTTTAAACCATTATTACTTTTATAATTATCAACTAAGTGTTGCAAAATTCTGTAATAAATAAATTTAACAAATTACGTCTATATTTTTCCTAGGCTAGGGCTTAGTCATACTTCGGATTGCTTCCATCTTCTAGATTGCATAATTGAATATAAGGGAATCCCCTCAATCTCTTTACGAAAATCCGGAATATTTAAGAAGGAATTTTCCTGAAATTAATTTAAAACTCAAATCTCATTCGAATCAACAAATTTCGGTTCGAAAAAGGTTTTAATATATAGGTCGGTATATAGGTTCCGTATTTTAATTTTGTCGTCCGGCATTTTTTTTGTCAGTAAACATTGCTTTAAAAGATATTGAGAACTTTATTGGTTAACGTCTCGTGATCTATCATATCTCGAAGCCTTTTCCAGCTCTTCGTTTAAAAAATACGCGTGTTAGTGATTGGTTACAGAAGAGTGATTGGTCACATCTCGAAACCTTTTCCAGCTCCTTCTTCAAAAAAAAATACTTGTCAGTGACTGGTCACAGAAGAGTGATCTGTCACAACTCGAACCGCTTTTCCAAGTCTTCCTTTAAAAAATACGCATGTGAGTGACTGGTCACTGATGAGTGATCTGTTACATATCGAACCCTTTTTCTAAGTCTCATAATATGAAAGAAAATCGAGAAATCGGGATATTCAGGATTCGTGATTCAAATCTGAAGTGCTGCCATCTTGGTTATATGACACTTTGTGTATATTTACAACTTAATATTCCTCATTTTATGATAAAATAGTAGAATATTGTACTATTTTTCCAAAGTAGCAAAAAATATTATCGGAACAGAAAGTTCCTTATTGACACAAAAATTTGCCGGACTAGAAACTTTAAATACGGCAAAATTTCCCGGAGCTTGATACTCGACCTATAATAAAAGATATCACATCAGTCCCAATTTTTGCTTTATTCATTTTTTCATTATTAGTATAGTATGAAAACGGAAGTAAAGGAAAATAAAAAAATAAGGTAATTTTGTTTACTTTTATGAAATTTCTGAATTTTAAAGTGAATCATTCGAAACCTTTCGCAAACTCTTCCTTTTGATCAAAAAATTGAAAATCATGATCAAACCTCCGAAAATTGTATACTTTTTGAGTCTCTCCCGACACATATTTTATTTCTGGACAAAGAAAAAGATTTTTCATCATACCTCAATCGAAAATTCGACTTTCGATGCTTGTGGAGCGGTTCGAATTTTCGATTATCGATATGTTGAGAAATTGTATGTATGACTCGGGTCGAGGCAACGATTTCACTCGTGTGATATCTGCCCTCGCTTCGCTCGGGCAGCTAACTTCACACTCGTAAAGTCGTTACCTTTCGGCCCTCGTCACTCGTCACGCAATATACTATTGTCCAAAAGGACAAGTAAAAAAGAATAAAGAGAGATTGTGTATAATTGGAAATAATTTTTATTATTTTATGACTACTCAAGACTGTTAGAAATATTCTGAAATGCCTAATAAAATTACTCATTTGTATTACGAAAAAAAAGACGCAACATTCTGTTACATGTAACAGCATAAGACTTCCTTCGTTCAAGAACAAGGTTTCCCGGGATATACCCAATTCGCAATTATTCTGGTTAGGACACTATTGAACATATAAATTGAATCATTTATTAGTGATGATTTGGGGCACCATCAGGTGGGCTTTCGCGGGACAGGTCTTTCCAGGATATCGTCTCCCAACTTCAAACAATATCTGACGCAGGACGGGTCTTTCCAGGCAGTCACTTCTCGGCTTGAAAAGAATTACCGAAACCAAATTTCTCACTTTTCATCCCTCTCCCTTTCTAACCTCTTTTTTTAATTGTGGTGGTGATTTCCCGGAAGACCGTCTAATGATGCATCAGGACTTTACAAGCATTTCTTAAGTTGGACAAGAGTTCACAGGAAATCACTTCGCAGCCGGGAAGACATCGGACCCAGGACACCAAAGGCACGATTGTGGCGCCCACCGCTCCAGGAGGAGAGGACTCATGACCGCACCCTCCCCCCCTACACCTCTCCGGTTCGGGTTTAATCGAGGGCCTACAGCCTCCGGAGGGATGGCTTCTGACCTCGTCTCGCTCACGAGATGAAATGCCGCCCCCCCCCCCCAACCCTCTCCGAAAAAATATACAAAACATTCTATACTCTCTGACGAAGAACTCTTTCTATCGAGAAGATAAATTAATTAAAAGAACTCCGACTAACGGGCAGGAGAGTCGTGCCGTCGGCGCACCTGCAGGCCCTCCTGATGCCCTACACGAGCCGTCTGTGTTCTTTACAGATTGATACAGAGACGGGGAGGGATGCTGTGAAACTTCCGGAGCTTGGGAAAAAGATAGCATGAGATTTCCATTCTGCTAAAGCAACACAACCTAGACATTCTGTGTCTTGCCGAGACCTGGTCGGATGGAAGTTTTAACTGGTTGTCGGGCCGATATAAGTCTATCAAAAGGGGTTGGGCGGACGGTACAGGGGGTAGAGTTAACATCCTGATCAACAACAAAATCGCGCTCGATCGAACCTGGAGGGATCCTGGGGTTCGAGTATTGAAGTAATGGGTATAAATCACCACACCGCCGACGGTCCTCTCTCTCTCTTGTCTGCCTATGCAGGCTTTTATGCAAAGAGAGGGTTATCCTAACGAGATATTTCAATGCTTTCCATCACTTCTGGAGATGACAGAACAGGTACATTCCTATATATGGCTACATTCCAGTACGTTCTTGTCCAATTGAAATCACCGGACCCAAACATTTCTCCGCAAATAGTCCGCTGCTAATAACCTGGATCTGGTGTTTGTCCCCGCTTTCTTCTCGCATATTGCACATTATCCCGCCTGGAGGATGCCCATGGTTCAGATCACTATCCGCTAACTTTCGAGATTGGCATGGAAATTAAGAGAGTCACAAGACCCATCAATATAATTATCACTAAGGATTTACACTGGGATACATTTTGCATTCACTTGGGGCACCATGCAGACGAAGTCTAAGGTATCATGGGTTCCGACAAGGCAGTCGAGACTAAATATAGTAAAGTGCTAGATGTGATTTTCAAGTATTTTCGAAGCTGGGATTTTAACTTCAGCTCCGAAGGCCCCCCCCCCCGCAACATCGCCGCATAAAGGTACTGAGATTGCTTAAAAGATGTCAAACCAGGGAAAACTTCTTTAAGTACCGTGGCGTAAACTCTAAGGTCAGAAACTTTTTATGCAGTATTAAGAGAATGTCCTACAATACGTTTTGTGAATCAATTGCTGTCTCCTCCAATACCATTTCTTCTTGCACAATATCATGTTGAGATTATTCAACCAGCTGTTTCCGGACTCGAAATTTCCCAGTCCTGGAGAGAATATATTGTTGCAAGCTCTTCGAAAGAATGGTTGCAGCCATGATGGAATTGTGGGCGAAAAACGAAGCCCTGATTCCGAATACACAAAACGGATTCAGAAAGGGCAGATCCCACCAGGACAGCGTCACCGGTGTAGTTATCAACATCAAACGCGCCTTCACCTGCAAGCCATCAGTCCTCGCTTAATCCCTGGACATAGCCAGGTCCTTGAATCACATGATGCCCGAGATTCTCGTTGACTTTGTATCTTCCTTCATGTCGATAAGGGCGATCTTCTTCTCCTTTGGGGATGATCTCTCTTTTTCTCGCTTCTGTAATTACGGCATACCCCGGGGTTTGGCCCTCTCCCCTCTTTCGTTTAAAATTTACATGAGAAAGCTAAATCTGATCATCCCCCGCAGCGTGAGGCTATCCCAATACGCGGATAATTGCCTGCTATACACCAGCTTCATTGTCTGTCCCTAAATCTGAGTTGGCTCTGTTTATGCGTAAACGTACCAAACCGGAGGATATTTTTTGCAAGTATGGTAACCTTACTTTGATATGTAAAAACGCAATAAAGATCCTGGGAATCATTTTAGATCTGAAACTCACATGCAAGCCTCATGTCGATGTGATCATCGTCAGGGCTATCGATATGCTCAAGGCCCTATGCAGATTTAGCAGGGGGGCTCATCCCAATGTTCTCCTCACTGTGTACAAGAATTTCGCGAGGGCACACCTGGAATGCCTATGATTTTCATGGACGCTTGTAGGTCTCGTCTCAGGGACTTGGATAATATCCAATATATGGCTTTGAGGGTGGTCCTGAGATTTATGCCCACTACTCCAACTAACAGTCTTCGGGCGGAGGCAAGGGAGTATCGCCCAGAAATGCATCGCCGAGAAATGCTCGTGAAGAAGTTTCTTGTTAGAAATCACTCTTGGTGAAGAAACAGGCTCACCTCTAGAATCGAGCTGATGATAGAAAAGTCAGACTCGAATTTTTGTCGAGCTTGACCTGACAAATATCCGTGTACAGCGTGGCAAGAAACAGGGGTTGTTTGATCACTTCCAGGCGAGGGTCTTTTTGGATGCGTGCGAGACGCATGGGGAGTTAGAAGACGAGGTCCTTTATGGGTGCTCCGATGACTTTAGGTAGGTCTTTTCTGACCTCGCATGGAAACGCTTTTCGGGCTAAGCCTCTCTTTTAACGGACGGCTCCTCCTGGAGGACTAACGCTCGAAACGGGTTTGCTGTAATCAATAGCGAACTGGACCTATAGAAGGGCGTTTTACTTAATACTATTAAAACGCTCATCATTTTGGAGGCCGCTAGAAGGTTTAGGGACTCTCCTCTCCCTTGCAGGATCATATTCTCGGACGGCAGAAAACTAGCCTCAGCCCGGATTCCGGCCTACAGATGCATTTTTCTTAATGAAAGGGTCCACAGTCTCGCCAAGAATGCTGCATCCATAGGTGTCCAGTTGAAAGTGTTTGAGACACCCTTTCAGGATTTATTATCCGAGGCAGATAGACAATTCAGGGAAGGCTTGAGCAAGGCGAGATTAAAGGGCTTAGATCAGAAGGGGTGAAGTTTTTTGAAAAATCCGACTTATGATCTCGCTTTTCCTCGTTTCGAGGTGCAAAAACATCAACAGACGGGCTATCTCATTAATCAATAGACTCAGATGCGGTCATTCCTGTACATACATATGTTCATTTAAACAGCATACATTTTATCCCTTTCACCAGTTGCGAATATGGAGTAGAGGTCGAAGACATCGGTCACCTGATCTACCGATGCTGAGGCGAGGAGATCCATGATGGACGAGTTCCGAAAGATTGGCGTCACTCTTGAACACGCGAGCTTTGACTTGATAGACCTTGTCGTCTCCCCTAAAAAAGAAACAACGCCAATTATCGGAATGCACCTGATGTGGTGTACGGGAAATTTTCAGCTGCAGATGTAGATAACTTTGTTCTTTAAACGGCGAAGCTGTGGCTTATACAGAGGATAGTTGGTCATCACTAATGACAATTTGAAGATAAGCTCTCCGCTGAGAGTTTGGGTACATCGAGATTTTTCGAAAATTTCAAATGTGTGTCATTTTTTAAAGAAAATTTCTTAACCTTTTTAAGTTAAATTGCCTTAAAACGGATGCAAATCTGCGTTGAATGCCTCTATTTGAGTTTTTTTTTCGATAAAAAGTGGTCAAAAAACTTTATTTTTAATCGATATTTGCCTAGGAAATAATCGAAAACAATTCATATAGGGGTCATTTGATGCATATTAGTATACGTTTTAAGTAAACATAGCCTAAAAAGTTTGAGAAATTGTATCAAAAGATATGACGCTTATTTAAAATGTTGGAAAAATACGAATGCGCTCAAACTTTCAGTGTGGGGTCCATGATTGTCCATGATCGTAACTGATCCTTGAAGATTCATTCACCAAGCACTGTTATTCCGCACCGCGACTAATTAGTTACGCACTGTCTCCTTGCCCTACTACCTGAGAATCCAGGTAAAAATTTCTCACGAGAAGTTGCACATGCGAGCCGGCGTCTCGGCTCTTGTCTCACAAATTACAGCAAATATGAGGTGCCGGTGAGTTACGGCAAGAGTATGAGGAATATGGATATGCTGAAGCATATACAAGTGTGTAACTAAATAAGGTTCTAACTTCCCTATTCCACGGTATTATGCGAACGGTTCGTATAATTCTACAGTTCTACACGTCTATCGTTTATTTCTTTACAATCATATATAGGTATAAGCTGCACTCAACAAAGGATTTTATTAGACCCTATAACTATTAGAAAAATTGAAAATTTTGACCAAAAATAATATCACAAATATTATCCAGAATTGTGCAAAATAGATTATATTCGGTAATACAAAATATGTTACTAGATATAATGTTAAACTATTAACTATCTATGGAACAGCGATCTAGCTGATTGAAACTAGAATCTCTAGATCATAAAAAATAGATATTGCTGAAAAATACTTTGGATTATAAAATTTTCTAATCTGAGATATTAAAATCTATAATCCAAGATTTAAAAATTTAATATCTATATAATAACTTGTTCAAACACATTAATAAACGCATTATTTACCTATACAAAACGTTGATAGACGAATTTATAAATAGAAATGGAACAAAAGTTCAATTTTGTAATTACAATAAGTACGAAAATGGCTATCACAATATTAGAAAGACGAAAGTGAAAGAGGTTAAGTTTCTGAACTTTTATAAGTGGTAGTGACGTGTTATAAAAAGAAATGTAAATTTACTTATTCCCGTCTGGAAAAATTTCGTGGCAGTCATGAATCATGCTAAAGCCAGTACAGTTTTTCTCAAGTCTGTCTATTCACGCAATACTAGCCTGGCGCTACACTGGCGCTTTCTAGGTTTACTACGTGTTTGATTCAAACCTTTCTGCTGTCTAGTCCTATTCTTGGCGCTATCTAGGAGTTCGTTACGAATTTGAATATATAAAGATTGTCCAGATTTTAGCTAGTTTCTAGATAGAATCACGGTTTGGACTTAAACAAAAATTACAGAGGTGAATTCAGAAAATAATCATTTTTGAATAAAATATTTGGGAAATTACAATAAACAATTGTACAAATGCTAAAGAAATAATTAATTGTAGACCATCACATATTTAATATAGTAAACAATAATTGTTGAAGGTGATGGAAATCTTAATACAAGAACTGCAGTTTCAAGAACGATTTTTTGCAGAATGTTTAAAAATATTTTGTTTCAATTGAATTATATAGTGAAGTTATAATGAATTTATATTGAATTTATAATAATTATAATATGTATAATGCTATGTATAATATTTATGATATTCCAGAAATTCAAATATTATTATAAAAGATTTATTTAATTTATTTTAATTATTTATTGATTCCGTAAATGATAATTCAGCCTAACGTATTAATTATTTGAAACAATAAACAATCATTATTTCGTAGCCTAATCGCAAGTAACATCACACAAACTTTATTTTTTTCAATGATTTATTCACAAATCAAGCACTTTTGATGTTTAAAAATTGTTCATGTTTTATTGAAATAAATATTAGGATGTAATGCATCGAAATTCATGTCCGACAAAAAAGAAAAAAAATTTAACTTTTAGATGGCCGAGGTGTTAAGGCGAAGGGACAAAGTTACAACAATATAATAGGAAGTTACATCAGAAGTCCGACACCCGGCGTATGTACAAGAGATTTGCGAAAACTCATTTCTTCATTTTTTTGTGTACAAAAACTTTTTTTATATTTTTAATTAACTGCAAAATATATATATTGGACTTTTATGGCATAAAAAATAATTATATTATTTAATTATTAATTATTTTTTATAAAAATAGCCGATCTGTCTAGAAACTAGTCGATCAGTCTAGCCACTGGACAGTCAGCCTGTGGCGCGCCAATGTCGACTCAAGGCTGACTGGACAGAAACAGTAGAGCGCCACGAAATTTTTCCACACGGGTTTTCTTAATCCACATCAGGTGTGATTTAATATCTAGAGATTATACTTGGTAACATCTTCATATATTAGACAAAGATTATAGATTATGCGCGCTAATATACTTTTCTATACGGGGTATTACCCACTAGTTCTAATATCCAGTTTGTATAATCCATTTTTCTCCGTGTGGTTGTCACTGGCTGATGTGACAACAATCAAAGATTCAATTCTCCAAGAACGATTGAAAATCTAATTAAATCTTTTATGTGCATATATGCTGGACCCTCTGGGTGTTGACTTGACTGGTATTTCGTTTGACTTCAAAGATAGCTCAAATTGAAAATGTTGGTATGTAGATTACCTTTATTTTAAAAAATGCGATATCGAAAAGCATTTTCTTATAATCACTGTTTCCAAATTTATTAAAAATTCTAAAAAAATTATTTTCATTGAACTGCGCTTTTTATACTTAAACGTAAAAGTAAACATAAAGTAAACATAAAAGTACCTCCTATTAAACCTAACATCATTGCATTTTTGTAGAGTAATCTGAATTTAAAATATACGCTGCCATAATAAGCAATGCCTCGTATATAAATGGGGCATTTTATTTGAGATAAGTACACTGCCCAAAATAAATGTTTTTAGATTTTCTTCAAACTGCGGTGAATTGTAGTGTGCTATATAGGATCATATTGTAGGTGCAAACCCATAAGCCACCATATTGCATGGTTACTGAGATATGTGGGGGGGGGGTATTTTGTACACTTTAGTCTGCGGATCATTTTCCAATTATATGTTACCATATCGAAATCAAACCAAATAAAGTTTGTAACAGACGGATTCGAAAAGAAATTTGACAAGCTTTATAACGGTGGTAATCATTTCTCAAAAATATATATTCTTTCGATGGTTTTTGAAATTAATGTTAGGGTATTCTAAGATATTAATTCAAATAATCATATAATTGAAAAATTCGAAGTGTCTGAACTCGGAACCTAACAGAATGAAATGGAAAACAAATGAGGAACTCTGGATTTTGTTAAAGCAGGGGTGAGGTTGTTAATTCAGATTCCTCGAGTTTCGCAATTAAATAATTATTTTAAATGATATCTCAAAAATCTTCATTTTACCTATCCAGGGTTATCAACTAGAAATTGTAAACTTTTTTGAGTATGCATTTTATCGAAATCGGAGGAAACGTGTATTATGATATTCGCAATTTAGATTAAAAATTTTAAAGAACTATAGACAGGACATATATTTTTGAGAAATGGTTATGACCGTTGTGAAGCTTGTCAAATTTACTTTTGAATATTGTTAGTTATAATTTCATTTAATTTGGTTTTGACGCAATAACATTTCTTTGAAAAATTGTCTGTACATCAAGGTGGACTAACTCCCATCTCCAAAATTTCGGTAACCTTGGAACACAGTGGATTACGGTTTTTCACCTACAATAAGATCCTATAGTATTACAATTTACCACAATTTGAATAAAATCTAAAAATATTCATTTCAGGCTGTGCGCTCATATAAAATGGAATGCCCAAAGTATACAATACTGTGTTCACCCTTCTTTGAGTAAACATAAAATTTTTCATTTCCTTGAACGTGATATCGATCGAATCGATCTTCGTAATTTAAAATATCATTTGAAAACTTTCTCGTACCGAAGAAGCCACTGGGTACGAGTTTCCTGAAGGAAGAAGAACATCTCTCTCCTCCGGCTTTCGATCACGCGTCCTTATGCAACCCACATATAGTATGGCACGACGTTAACTGAGAATTCGACCCCCACTAGATTGTCTGGAGGCAAGCATAGAATATGATAGTAGGAATAAATTCTATGATTATCTTCGCAAAACTAACTTTAGTCGTAAATCAGAGCAATAGTTATTCTATCCAGAAGGATACAGTTTCACACAAAAAACTAGTGTTTCAATATTGATTGATCTCGTTTTCTTGCAAACTCATTTTAAACTCCATCTGTGTTCGCTCTCATGATTAATGTCAAAACTGAATAACAATTGAATTGCTTTTAATGTCAGTAAGTAGGAATCTAGCAACAGTTGTTTAGACTGGTTTGAATTAATGAAGATCAATTCGTGTTAACGAGCGCTTCCTCCATCAGATCGTCAGTATTGTTTCACTTCCCTTAAGGCCTTTCTCCTCTCGCATCTTCGTTTCAGGCTTCAAAGCATAGGGGAAAATATGTAATAAATTTAATATATGGGCTGCCGAAAATGGGACTGCCCCGGGCTTAATGTGGGTTCACGTAATTCTTATGTTGAGAGTTATTTGAAGATGCTCCCGTCTGTATGATGTGTACTCGTATAATGTGTACTCATATATGTGAGGAGTTGAGGACAAGTATATGTGCTAAAGCGATTTATAATCACGGGTCACAGAGCCCGGCTTAAGAGTCGGCATAACTTTCACTTGCGTTGTCGAAGATCTTACGCGAGGCGCTATACACGTGCGCACGTGCGCCTTTTTCACTATATGTAAGAGTCCTATATCGTCCTTAGGTATAGAGTAAAAGTAGTATATTGTAATCTATAAAAATAGGAGACCCGGAGAAAACTGAATATTATGCTTAGATATTTATTTTTTTATTATCCACCCATAACGTTATCGCTTAACATTAACGCAGTAAAAATGAACCAGCTGCATTTTTAACTAAAAAAGATTAGATCTCTACCTAAGGAGATGAATTTTCAATTAAAAAAGACGAATGTTCAACAAGAGTTGAATTTGCAACTGAGAGACATTTTTCAGTCAACAACCAAAAATTCGACCAAAATATTGAATTTTCAAGCCAAAAAGACAAGCTCTCTACAAAATAGTTGAATTTTCAGCCAAATAATTGACATGAAAAAGTGCATTTTCAACCAAGAGGATTCATTATCTACTAAAAAAAGACGAACTATCAACAAAAAACATAATTTTTTTAACAAATAGATGAATTTTCAACACAAGAAGATTAATTTTCTACCAAAAAAGACGCATTTTTAACCTAAAAATATAAATTTTCAACCTATAAATACGAATTTTCAACAAAAATGGTAATAGTTAATATTTCAACCAAACAAGATTTTAATTTTAAATCTAAAACATATAAATTTAACCAAAACGGGCAAATTTTCAACAAAATACATAAATTTTCAACCAAATAATTGAATTTTCAACTAAAAAAGATCACATTTTCAACAAAAAATGGTGTAGTTAAATTTGGAGTAAAAAAGTTAATTTTTTACAAAAAAAAACAAAATTATTAACAAAATAGTTAGATAGTTAACAAAAGTTAATTTGGAACCGAAAGAATTAAATTTTTAACCAGAAAGTTGTATTTTTAACCAAAAAGTATTCAATTTATACGGAAAGAGGCAAATTTTCAAACATAAAAATCTGCCCGCTGCACGGGCACATTCTCATAGCGCGCGTACGCTTCGCTCCTAAGTTTGAGCGTGCCAAGGGCGCGTCCGTTGGATGTCGCGCTTCGCGTTCTAAGATATATTTATCTCGTGCTTCGCGCTCGGTCTTTGTACTTTCTCCACATTTGTGCACCGAAGTTTTAAAATTAAGGGTCATACCATCGACAACTGTATTTTGGTGATTGTGAATTCTCTTTTTTTCAAGCTCCTTCGCCTTTAACGAACACATTCTCATCATGTATGTCGTGCTTCGAACTCGATTTTGTCCAAAATGCGAACTTTTCTACATTATGTTCTACACTATTATGTCAAATGTCTATTACATTTATTTCTGTAGCTCGGCATGGGAAGGCTTATAAAGATGTAAAAAAAATAAAGTACAAATTTCATTTATCATGATTGCTTTAATGTTTTTTCCTTATTTTGCAATAAATTTTATTCTTAGCTACCCTGAACATGTATATCATTTCAATAAAATAATTTTTATGATTAGAATAAATTAATATGCATTGGTAATAAAACAGACGTATATTCATGGTCTTGTTTTTATAATTAAAAAAAGTGCGCTTTCTATGAAAAAAATTCTGTTATTAAACATTTTATTGCAACTTGTGTCGTTTTTCCATAAATTTAATTTGTTTATTTTTGATGTTATTTTTACTATTTAAACAAAAAATACGCATCCTAGCGTAAAGTGATTCTAAGAAAATATGTAGATACAATTTAGGCAAAAAATTGGGTTAAATAAAAAGTTATTGTAACTTGCGTCGTTTTTCCAAAAAGTTAATTTTTTTATTCCCAATGTATTCTCATGACGAAAGTTTATAACAAATTTGTAGCTCTTTTTTGGTTGAACAACTTTTGTCTATTCATTTTTTTTTTCATGTCTTGTGTGTCTTGTGTCATGTTTCGTCCATTAATTTTTTTTCGTACCTAGTGTCATAAAAAAATATTTTATTTTTATTTTAATGTTATTTTTTACGATTTAAACAAAAACTGCGCGCCCCACCAAAAATTGATTGTAAAACAAATTGGTAGATCTTGTTTGGGTGCATAATTTTTATTTATTCATCTTTTATCATATCTTGCATAGTTTGACCGCAAAATGGAATTTCTGAACGTTTCTATAACGCTATAACTCTGGTATTTTTTTTATTGAAAAAAGTCATTTGGATAAATTGTTTGTCTTTTTGATTACTACGAATAGCCGTACATATAATTTTTGAATCTTAAAAAACAGTGGTCTCAAAAATTTTGAAAATGCTATAATTTTTTGAATTCTTAACCAAAATGGCTGGCAAACGAACGTGACCTTCAGTTCAGGACACTTAAAGAGTATACCAAAGGCCAATCTAATCTGTCAATTCTTTCGAAAGTTATCGTGCTACAGACTAAAAATCTACAGACACACACACAGAAACATTCGCGAAAACCTGTTTTTCGGGATCAAAAGGTCTCGAAACGTGGGAATTGGACAGAAAACGGGAAGGAGGGTGGGAGGGGGGGGGGGGGGGCAAATGTTACACAAATCTAATACCTTCTCTGATGAGAATATAAAAAGACAAATGTTCAACAAGAGTTAAAGATTTAACAAATAAAAAATTTTTTGTCAAGGAAGCAACAAATTTCAATCAAATTATGAAAAGTTCAAGTCGGAAAGACACATTTTCCGTGAAACTGTTGAATTTTAAACCAAGAAGGATGACTTTTTAACAAAATTGTTGAATTTTCAACAGAATAATCAAATTTCTGAACAAAAAAAATAAATTCTTAGCAGAACATTTAATAGTAGACTTTTTTCATCCTAAAAGAATGAACTTCCAAACAAAAATAGTTGGATTTTTTTATTCGGTTCTATAGAATCCAGTAATAATAGTAAACTAAATAACGATAGTAATTTAGTTCGCCTTTGAGTGGATACACGAGAAAAAGGAGGACTGTGAAGTAGTGTGGAGTGAAAATGATCAAATCAGTCGAATCGTTTGAGCTCGGTGAACAAAATTAGTGGGTTGACACCCGAAAAAACGAAAGAAAAGTTTGAAATCGGTTAATATCTTCTGTTCTCTATTTTGATTTAATAATTCAAATTTTTGCAAATTCCAAAAAATTTCCCTATTGCCTCGAAAATTATGGCGAATTTTTTCTATGTATAGTTTCTGCTAGTGAATAATAATGAAAAATTATTAATTAAAAAAAATCGCTCAATATAGAATTTTTTGAAAATGGCCAAAAAACATTTTTAAAAAAGTTGAATGTGTCGAACCTGAAATTTCTTCAGCTTGAATCAAAGAAACATACTATCATTTTGTTTTTTTCAAAACAAAATTTCAGTGACGTTTCAAGCGTTCAAAAATGGTCAATTTCACGTCTTTTGAGCGATTTTGACAACTTGCTAAGACTAAACATTTTTTTTTTAACAAAATAATAGCATGTTTCTTTGATTCAAGCTGAAGAAATTTCAGGTTGGACATATTCAACTGTTTTTTTAATGTGTACAATTATCAATAGAAGAACACACATTTTTTTTATATTTGATGTACTAGGTACTACAGGAAGCAATACATTCTGCTGACAAACAGTTGTTTACAATACAATCGGTTAAACTTTTGTTTCTTAGTGTTTCGCAGACTTGAAAACATATTACGTAAGTAATATTTTTGACCACGTACCACTCCCCCCATGTAAAACATCATAGAACAATCGTTGAGCTACCCGCCCTACATACAAAGAAAGAGATTACATTATTTATGCACTGCCCCTGAGTACAACATAACATAATACCAAATCAATCATATATTGAAATATTCAAACATCTCACATTCCAGTATCGACAATGTTCGAAAACTTGTTCCTCGTATAAAGCACATAAGATTTCATGGATTTCATTCACACGATAGGTGAAATAAAGAAGTGTCGCGGGGCGTAAGGGCATAATTGGAAAATTTCGGAAATGCGTTTTATTAGCTTAGAATAAATTTTTGACCTAACTCTTGTGTGTGGTATTTCTTTTTAGAGTGATTACTTCTTTTTGCCTGTTCTTTTAATAATTCAATAAAAGTTGGTAATAGCTAAAAAGTACTTTCTTGTGCTTTTTTAAATTAAAAAATCCGCCCGTTTCGCGGGCACATTCTCATAGCGCGC
>CAKNYM010033344.1:0-11641 GCA_932195095.1 Andricus curvator
TATATATATATATATATATATATACGAATAATTTTGAAATTGTAATATACGCATATAAATAAATTGAATAATAAATTCATAAGCTCCTCTTAGAAAGTGACCGGAATTAAACTATTTATAATTGTTTGGCGTAAAATTTCGTGTTCAACGCTGCACTTGCGATTCACAGATTAGGATATCAAAAAATTATAAAATTGTTGCACCAGACTGTAATCATAACCTGTACTTCCTTTTGCTTTGAAAAAATATTATAATAATTAAACAATATAATAATATACAATAAAATTATACAAACAACATAATGCATATATTCATTCGAATAAAATAAAATAATAATTGAAGTAATTGTAATACAAAAGTTAGCGCGTGTGTGTGATAGTCTAGTATAAATAAAAGCATATTTTCAAAAAGGCTCTCATAAAGAAAAATAAAAAACTGAATATTTAAAAATGACTAAAAATTCTTAATGAAACAACTTGAAAAATTTTTAAATAACTAAACAATTTATAAAAAATGAAAAACTAAATATGTAAAAAAAACTTTCAAATTAAAAAAATTGAAAAAACTCCCGGTCTTTGTGTTTTTCACAATGACATAAATAAAAAAATATTTTTAAAAAGACACTATTGGGATATAGTAAAAGTTAAGTAGTGATTTAATTAAATAAATGACAAGCCTTTGTTTTAGGTGAACTAGTTGAAAAGATTTTTATTTCAATAAACGTCATAACTCATTAGAGAGCATCGAGTGACTGACTAACTTGACGCATTGGTCCACTACACGGAAAAAGTACACTGTAAGATGTACAATCTCGAACACTAAAGCTGAGGTTTAAAGCGTACCCACTATGAAATGAGCAGTTTTCACAGTATTGGATGCAGTGTGAACCAGTAATCTGAAAGTATAATGGTCCAAATACCATTTGTAGCAATACATAAAGCAGCTATTACAGTTTGGCATTGTAGAGTCGAATAGCACTGGTAGGCGCTGTTTAAATTACTGCTCCACATTGTAAGGTTTCACTTATAAGCTGGCTGACGTTATGTTTACCCATTGTGAATTAAAAATTGTGAATTATACAGTTTATAACTTCTAAGATATCCTCTTTCATACTGCGATGGGTAGTGGGCTACAAGGTAGATTGCAGTTTGAAATAGTAATCCGTTATACCAATATAGGGTCTCACCCCGCACCAATTTCGCAGTGTGGAATGTATCATTTCCTTTTACGTACTGCGTCAAGTGCTAACTGAGAGTGTTAGAGGTGCAGTGTGCACTCAGGAAAAAAATGTTACTGAGCGAGATTGTAAAATCTCCACTTTCAAATAGTGTTATTCGCTGAGCGAGATTTGTTTTATTTTTTGCAATATTAAGTTCATTTTTATAATGAATTACTATTAATTATTATTTTTCTAATCACACACTAAAAGGTGTATTGAGATTATATGAAACTCCATATCTGCCTTACTAAGGAAAAGCTTACGTAAGTGGCATTGTCGTTTAGGTCGAATTTAACATTTTCAGGTATGAAAAAATAGACCGTAATCGCGAAGTCATTTACGTAAGTTTTTCCTTAGTACGGGATATATTAATTATTGCGGTAGAGAATAATAAATACACTTCAAGTGCTAATAAGGTAATATACAAGGGTCCCAATTATTTTTCTTCAACCACAAAATCTAAAGCAGATTAATACTCCCAAAATATATATTAATTCAAAAAAAAAGTTAATAATATGATATAATTCAAAAATGAATATTTTCATTCTCTTTGAATTCGAATTAGTTAAAAAGAACTGATTGAAAAGGAAATTAGTCAGACACTGTCACTAACTATTTAACAGTAAGTGATTATTAGTCAAACTTCAGTTCAATTTTAGTTTTAGGTTATGTTATTAAACTAAAAATATAATATAATACATTATTTTGTCTAATTTTTTTGTCTACAGTGGAAAAAGTAGATAGTTAGATTCACTTTTATGTATAGTTAACTTGAAGTTTACTTGTTCGCATTGTACAAGAAACAATTCAAATTGTTTTTGATACTCAATGAGATAGTGATCTCAAAATATACAAAATCCTAAAGTCAGCATTACTACTTCAAATTGTAAAAAGAAAGATTACTAGAACAAGTAGCTTCAATAACTATTTGAAATAGTACAGTTGAACATTTAAACTGTATGAATAACTAATTTTCATAGTAAGCCAAGAATAGTGAGTTTGACTTTTGCAAGTGAGTTCGATCTCCTTTTACGCATTGCAATAAGCACTGCGCGAGATTGTTAGCCTTACTATTTAAAATTGAAGCCCTCAGAGGAAAAATATGACACAGAGAGTTTTATGGAAAAACAGTATAGAAAAAGTACCGAGGAAAAAAAGTAACCGAAAAAGTTCAGAGGAAAAACGTTACAGAAAATGTTGAGAGGAAAAATGTGGTAAAAAAAGTTCCGAGGAAAAGCGATATATCTAAAACTCGAGGGAAAAAGTTTCTTTTGCTATTATAAGTTGATCACGAAAACACTTTAAAAAAACAACAAGAATGTCAATATGATCAGGTCCATTAAGCTAGTACCTTCACAACCGAATTTTACGATTTTTCATAGCTCAGAATTTTAGGCTTTTTTAGGGCTCTTTAAATCTGCAAAAAAAAATTCCCCGAAACAACCCTTCAGTTCAAAAATCAACCCCCTGCAAAAAATTTGAATTTTTCACAAATTTATTTCCCGCGTATTTTTGGGCTTTCTTTGGGCTCCTTGAAAATACCCACTCCGATTTTTGTGCTCCAACCCTTAAAGTTAAAAATAAACCCCTTTGTACCACGCAGATATGACATTGTCAAAAAATAATAATTTTGAGAATTTTACAATGTGGCTGGAGTCTCTGATTTGTGGGCTCCTCGAAGATACCCTCTCCGATTTTTGGGCTCCAACCCTTAACGGAAAAAATCAAGCCCTTGGTACCACGCAGATATGACTTTCAATAATAATAATAATAATAATAATAATATGAATTTCAAGCTATGATTTATTCATTCGTTCAGAAATCGAATTTAGTTGAGGTGTATATGGGACTGCTAAATGATAGTGGATGCCCCTCTGTGCACAAAAGACTTTGCATTCATGTGACAGATACTTATTACCGTTATCGCAATATATGTGAGCGATTTTCAAATTGAAATGCGCTTCAACCTTTCGTATGTAATCATTAAAACATCCAAAAACCTCAGAGTTACTCGTTAATAGATAAACGACTGAGCAATGGGTAAATTCATCAATAAAAGTAAAGAAATCATTTTTATCATCTATTGTTGCTGGAGTTATTTTCCCGCATACGTCAGTATGTACTACCGAGGGGCTATTCACTCTTGAATACTTCACATTTAACAGAAATTAACAAAAGGAAGTACGAGTGAGTACAAGGTATAATGCAGGATTAACAGAAATAATGCGAGACTCATTCGAAAATTATTGTAAGGTCGGAATGTAGACGAATACAGAAAACTATAATGCGAGTCAGGGCGAGTCGCTACTAGTTGCGGGGATGGGGTCAACTTTGCACGTAGCAACTTTGCACGTGCCCAACTGTGCACGTCGATGGCCAGATGGACAACTATGCACGTCGTTGGTTAGATGGACAACTGTGCACGTGCCAACTGAGCACGTGACATTCGTGCACGTGCAAAGTCGTCACTTGGACAACTGTGCACGTGCACAGATGGTACTTGGACGACTGTGCACGTTAAAATGTCGACGTGCACAGTTGTCCAAGTGCCATCTGTGCACGTGCACAGTTGTTCAAGTGACAACTGTGCACGTCGAAATTTAGACGTGCACAGATGGGCTCCTGTGGACTTGGACGTGCACAGATGTCACTTTCCTAACTGTGCACGTGCACAGTTGTCACTTGCCCAACTGTGCACGTGCACAGATGTCCCTTGCCCAACTGTGCACGTGCACAGATGTCCCTTTACCAACTTTACACGTGCACAGATGTCACTTGCCCAACTGTACACGTGCACAGATGTCCCTTGCCCAACTGTGCACGTTTATGTCCTTACGTAAGGGTTTATACGAGGTTGATCCTTTATATCTACGTATAATAAATTTTTAACAGTTAAAATTCCAAATTATTATAAATATAAGAAAATATTTCTTTCAATTTATTTTGCTTCCTCATAGAGAAAGCTTTGTAATAGTTACATTTCCGAAAAAACTTTAATTCATTTAATTTAACTTTCGTCAGTCGATAAATGTCTAATGCAATGTTCTGAAGCTTGTATTAGATATTTACATTTTGTGTGTGTGCATACGTAAGGGTTGATACGAGGGTGGTCCTTTATATCTACATATAATTATACGCCCTTACCTACGACTCGTTACAAAAACATTGCGCTCGTTTCAAAAAGGCCGTCAGTCCGCATTAGTCACGAAATGTACTATTTAATACTTTTATCTTATTAAGCTTCTTTGATTCTCCCAGTGGGTCTAACTACTAACTACCGTGCCTCCTCGGTAGGTATTTATTTTTTTCAAGTCTTTGATTCTACAAAACCGTTTATTTATTTGATGTATTTTCTTATGATGTAAGAAAAAGTGAAGTTGAAAAAAAGATTTTCAATAACTTTTATCAAAGTTTTACTGTTGTTTATGTGATGATGTGTAATGACAGGTTACACATTTGTCTTAGTCATTGGTTAGTGAAATATGAAGGTTTATTTATTTGTGTGGTACACATTTTTTTTCTTCAAATTTTTTTCGTCTCACCCTCCAGATTTGTTCAAATGCCAAAAAAAGTAAGCACGTAATTTAAAAAATTTTAAAATTTATTGATTTCCAGGGGTTGTTCAAAGCCCATAAAGTTTCACGTGTATTTCCTCTGGAAAAAAGGCCTTTTTAGAAATTTGTGATAGAATAGTTAATATTACATTATCTTACTGCATCTGGCATGATTTTCTTGAAAATTATTTGCTAAATACTTTTTAAATTCAACCCCCATAAGCAATTTTTATAGGGTCTCGAAAAAAAATCCATAAGTGCAAAAATGAGGTATTATGTCCCGCGTGAAAAAAAGTTCCCTTGCTCAAGCATGGGTCAAAAATAGGTCAAAAAAGGTTTGAAGTTCGACGGATTCCAGAGTTTAACTTGCATAAAAACAAGTTAAACCTTACTCATTCTCTCTATTCATCACTTCACATAAATTGGCCTAGTTCTAAGTGCTTTTTCGAACCAAAATTCATAATTGGTTCCAAACATCAAAACCGTACCCATCACTCCAAAGGTAAGTTACAGAAACCTATCAAAATTGGTTTAAATCGATATTTGCTAGTTGAATAATATTTTGCAGCCTAAAGTTCGATTGTTGGATAATAAACTTTCTTAGACTATAGCCAGAAAATTTATAATTCTAAAGAACAAATTGGAGAAAGAGTTTGGACATGTCCAAAATTTTGAAAATCCCGTGAGCCTGGGGCAACCGCGAAAACGCGAAAAACTAGGCCGACCCAAAGATATTATAAACGTAGATGCGGTGCGGGCTTAGTTACCCGCGATAAATATAGACGGCGCGTCCGGCGAAAATTGTCAGTTCCCCTCTACCCTCCACTACTCCCCGATAGCACCTATCGATATAGTTTGCCAACAGCCACTTGGAGCGCTGTAAGCAACTCTCATCATACTCCTCGAAGCGCACTGATGGTAACTAGCTCGGACAAGAACCATTCAAAATGAAAATAAATTCCCAATTAAAACATTTTTACAATTTTATAAATCTTTCAAAATGTTTTGATATATTTTTGGGACGACTGAAAAATCCCGAATAATAAAATTCCCGACACTGTAAACTTCCCGAAATTATAGAATTGCCGAAATCTGAAAATACGCATTTTGAAAATTCCCGAATAATAAAATTCTGGACAGTTTATAATATTACCGAATTTGAAAATTCCCGAATAATAAAATTTTAGTTAGAATATTGTCGAATAATAAAACATACAAACTATAAAATTCCCGAAATTAAGCAATTAAGAAAATGGGTTTTTAATCAATATTATTTATTTATTAAAAATACAGTAAACAAATATTTTTATCATAGAATTTTTTTTAATGTTTAATTTTTATAAAATTATTGTTTGAATTTAAAATAACAATCATTATATAAAAATGTTATACAAAATAAAATTAAAAACACGTGCGCTTCGAACAAAACAAACTATGCAGGCTTTAATTCAGCACTGATTTATCTCGAAGTTTCTTTTTATTTTAATTTTTTAAAATTAATAATTCGATTTTTGAGAACGTTTTTTGTGACTTTTAAAAAATACAATGACATTTTCAAACAAAATTTTTTATACAAAAATATTTCTTTTCAGTTATTGTTATTTTAAATTCGAACAATATTACATAAACATAATTTATTTATTTATTGAAACAGTGAACGGGCTGAGCCCTTGTATACATTAGAGTATTAACGATATCACTACTCGGTGGGTTTCCTATCACCACTACGTAGCGCGTCCTCAGGTTGCGGATAGAGGAACGGCCCGTAAGGCTGAACAGCCCCCAAGGTTAACTGCGAATACAAGAATAAGCAGTCGCGGACAGCCGATAGGAGCCAGTCGTGGGTGTGGTGAATCTAGCACTGGCAAAAATAGGTACACGACAACCATGGCTTGGGGGGACCCACCCATTCGCGTTCATACACAATGGGTGGGTTCTGGCAAGCCAAGGTGCAGCGTGTACCCACCTAGAAACTCTACCCGAACCAAAACTAAAAATCTTGTAAGGGAAAAATCCTGCTGCCCATTGGACACTGCAGCGATGACACTGCCCGCAAGGGATGTGTGGAATGATTCGCCTGCATAGGGCCAAAGGGGTATTGATGCCAGTAGGCGCGCTGCCTTGCAGGGGGACGTTAGGGTACGAGGATGAAACTGTAATGTGTCTGACGACAAGTTGACATGGTCCTTGTCAGAGTCGGAAAGCTCCCATACTTAGACCTAGGGAGGTATGGGGGTTATCACTCCTGGGACAGTGGACTCACCTACGATCGGAATAGGATCCTAACGTGCGGATTATCTTGAAACTACCATGGCTAACTTGCAAAAACAAAAAACTACAGTTAAAGATCTAAGGGTGGGAACTCTAAACGCGCGTAGTCTAAAAACTGGCCGATTTAGCGAACTCATTAAGATAGCAATTGAATACAAAACTGACGTAATAGCACTTCAAGAAACCTGCTGGTCAGGCGATTTCGCGTCAATTTCTAGGGATAACTATACTTTGCACTGGGGAGGAGCTAAGGGGCAAAGACTGGGGACTGGTTTTCTTATTAATAAACGAATTTCGCAAGCACTTATCGACATGCAATTCATTAACGACCGGTTATCATACATTGTACTAAAGGGTAATTTCAGCAAACACGTATTAATCAATGTGCACTGCCCCACCGAGGACAAAGACGAAGACACTAAAGATCTTTTTTATGAAACAATCGAGCAGGTTTTTGACAAGTTCTCAACGTTTGACGCAAAAATAGTATTGGGGGATTTCAACGCGAAAATTGGAAAAGAACCAATGTATAGGCCTACAATAGGATCAGAAAGTTTGCATGACGTCAGTAATGATAATGGAACCAGAGTAATAAACTTTGCAGCTTCAAAGAACCTCGTTGTCAAAAGCACATATTTCAAGCATAAAAATATACATAAGGCCACCTGGACATCACCAGATGGTAATACTCACAATCAGATTGATCACGTTCTAATAGACAGAAGACGTCATACAAACATTCTCGATATAAGATCGAATAGGGGAGCGGATTTAAATTCAGACCATTTTCTCGTGATAGTAAAACTAAGATCTAGGCTAGCGTTAAGTAAGAAAACAAGCCGCACAGAGCCAACAGTTCGTTTCAATATAGATAAGTTCAAAACAGCAACAGAAACATTAAATTACCAAGTTGAGATTTCTAATAGTTTCGACGCTCTCCAAGAACAGAGAGACGATAACAATGATCACGAGGAGGACCCGGAAACTCTGTGGAGCAATACGAAAAAGGCGATAAAGGCAGCCGCGAAACTTACGATAGGTTTTAAGAAAGTAACCAAAAGCAAACCATGGTTTGACGAAGAGTGCAAACTCTGGTATGAGAAACGTCGGAAGGCCAGACTAAGTAGTTTACAAAATAAGTGCGATCAAACACATAAGAAATATCTCGAGATTAGCAAAAGTACAAATAGGCTCTATAGATCCAAGAAAAGGGAGTGGGAAAAGAATAAAATACTAGCAATAGAAGCGCATAATAAACAAAATAACCCGCGTGATATGTACAGGGGAATCAATTTTATAAAGAAAGGCTTTCAAAGTAGAACGGAAGTAATGAGGGACGAAAATGGCAATCTAGTAGCCGATGCGACAGAGAGACTGAATTTATGGAAAGATTATTTCGATAAACTATTAAATGTACGCGAAGCCCCCGTTGAAGGTAATCTCGGCGAAATCCACACTGCTGATCTATTAATTAACGATCCTACTGATATAGAAATAGAAATGGCCATAAAGAAGTTGAAAAATAACAAAGCCGCGGGCATTGATGACCTACCGTCAGAACTGATAAAAAATGGAGGCCCTTGCCTCACAAGGCAAATTTGTAAATTGATACGCGCAGTTTGGAAAACAGAACGCATGCCGGAAGAATGGAATACCTCTATCATTATTCCCATCTTTAAAAAAGGCGATAAAACTAACTGTAACAATTATCGGGGAATTTCACTTGTGCCTTCGTGCTACAAGATCCTGTCTAATGTTATCCTAAGTAGACTAACTCCTTTTGCCGAGGAAATCATTGGGGATTACCAGTGTGGATTCCGCCGAAACCGATCTACAAGCGATCAAATGTTTACAATTAGACAACTGTTAGAAAAGAAATGGGAATTTAAAGAAGCAGTACATCAGCTATTTATCGATTTTAAAAAAGCTTACGACTCTATTATACGCGCGCGAATGTACTGGATCCTAGAGTTCTTGGGTGTGCCAAGAAAATTGGTTAGACTTATCGAAATTTGCTTAAGCGGCAGTAAGGGTAGAATACGCGTAAACGGTAGTTTATCTGAAGAGTTTTCGATCCGCGATGGCCTGAAACAGGGCGATGCACTTTCGTGCGTCCTTTTTAACTTAGTTTTAGAATACGTGGTTAGGCAAGTGCAGGCGAATCCGACCGGTGCTACCCTCAATGGGGTAATACAAATTCTTGGATATGCGGATGATCTCGACGTACTAGGGGATGATAAAGAAACGGTAGCTAAAAATGCAGAAATCTTGATCGCAAAAGCCAAAGAGATTGGCTTGGAAGTTAGCGAATCGAAGACAAAATATATGACCGTCGTCAGGTCCGGAGAAAGTAATCAAGACGGGGATCTAATGGCCGGAAATATGAAATTCGAAAGGGTTAACGAGTTTAAATACCTCGGGTCTATTATAACTAGCGAAAATAAGATTAAAACGGAAATCAATGCGCGGCTACACGCTGGCAATGTGTGCTATTATGCAGCAAACACGCTACTAAAATCGCGATCGCTATCTAGAAACATCAAAGTAAGAATTTACAAAACGATAATAATGCCGGTCGTCATGTACGGGTGTGAAACGTGGGCGCTGACGAAAGGAGAAGAGAATAGGTTTAGAGTTTTCGAGAATAAAGTACTTAGAAAAATCTATGGTCCAAAAAGGGACGAAGAGACCGGCGAGTGGAGAAAACTGCATAATGATGAGCTGCACGCTCTCTACGGGTCAGCAAATATTAATAGAGTAATGAAAGCGCGTAAATTAAGATGGGCGGGGCATGTAGCAAGAATGGGCAATGAAAGAACAGTGGCGCAAGTTTTAAGAGGGAGACCGACTGGTAAGAGACCCCTAGGCAAACCGAGAAACAGATGGGAGAAAAATGTAAGGGATGATCTAAAAGAACTAGGACATGATTACTTAAACTGGATGGAGAATGCACAAGACAGAGATGTGTGGCGGTCTCGGGTAGATGAGGCAATGAACTTTCGAGTTCGAACTGCTAATCTATAATAATAATAATTAACGATATCAAGAATTAGGTGTAAGTCTAAATATTGGCGCAATAGTTCAATGATGGCCGCTGTGACAACGCAACTAATAATTGCACTATATTATTATTGAAAAATTGAAAGTTCATTTATAGTTAAAGTTCAATTATAACCATAATTAAAAAATCTATGTATTTCTGGATGAAAAATTGTGTTTGAAAATGTGCATAGTATTCAAGAAAAATACGAAAAGCGTTCTCAAAAATTGAGTTTTAAATTTAAAAAAAGAAATAAACAAAATTAATTCCGATATAAATCGGTGCTGGATTGAATCCTGCAAAGTTTGTTTGAAAAATGTCATTAGGCTTGAAGAAAATTTGGAGAGAGCACTTTTTTTCTTTCAAAGCGCACGTGTTTTTTAATTTATTTTTTAATACAATCTTTATACAATTATATTGTTCCTTCAAATTCAAACAATAATTTAAAAAAATGTAATATTAAGAAAATCCTTAATATAAAATCTCTAAACGATATTGTCGTTTTCGATTCTGACGATTTTCGAGAGTAACACGGTGGTAACGTTTGCTTGCTGTAGGCCGCTCATATTCAACAGTAGTGTGTGTCTGTGTGTGGTGCTGCATTTGAAATCAGTGATGCTAACTGAGTCGCCTTTATATGCGCATGTTTGAATTGTAAAATAGTTGATTGGCTGTAGTACGCGCCCGTATTTGAATTCCCAATGAGGACGCGAACTAGAACCAATAAGCGCCATTCTATCGAAGCATGCGCATGTCAAGGTGGTCTTTTCGGGATCACTTAGTTCGAGTTCGATAATAATACGTCACGTGTTTTTTCGTATTTGGTAATGCGCGGCTCAGTGTTGCCAGCCGTTGCACGGTAAAGTCTGTAAAAGAAGTAATGAACCATAACCTCAATTGTGATGTTAGTCTGTTTTTAAACTGTTTACGCAAACCAGAAATTTTCAAATTAATCATTTTTACGCTCTCTGACTGTGATTTCTATCATGATTTAATTATATTTATCATATTAAATATCATTTGTGAAACTCGTGTACGTTTCAGTTCTACTTTCCCTATAGGATTGAAATCTCCATTTCCTTATAGTGACACATTCGAATAACTTTTTTTTGCGGTTTGAATAGAAGTATGTCAGAGATCTGTGTATGTTTACAGATCAAAAATTTTATAATTTAAGAAGATGTTCAAATTAAGAATTTTTAAGCTCTCAATGATCACTGCTGTTAAAAAAAACACCGATACTTTTTTTTATCCAAAAGGAATTTTCAAGATCTTCAAACAATTGCAAGGAATTTCAAAAGATTTCAAAGAATTTGGAATATTTTGACTTATTATAAAATATTATAAAGAATTTTTAATTGATTTCACTAACTTAATAGGATATCAGAGGATTTAAAAATTTCAATTGATTCTAAAAGATTTAAAATTGATATATATATTATTCCAAAGAGATTTAAACAATTTGAAGGGATTTCAAAAATATGTAAAGAATTTGGAAACTTTTAGAGGTTTCTTGAAGATTCCAAGGATTTTTCATTTGATTTCAGTACTTTAATT
>CAKNYM010033345.1:0-10922 GCA_932195095.1 Andricus curvator
ACCGCATAATTCATTGCATTGGGGAGTTAGCCCAAAGCAACGTGGCTTATCTTTATTATTATGTTTCATATATTGTTACTTTCAATTACTTCGTCTGAAAAGTAATGCGTGATAAGTATAATAGGGTATATTTTATCAATAACAATATAATTATAATAATAATAATAATATAGTCCATTTATATTATCATGTTTTTCATATATTGTTATTTTTATATTACTCCATCGTAAGAAGTATTATGCTTTAATTATAGATAGTTATCGTAAGCGTGCGTCCTATTAATTAAATATCACAAATACAACCTTATACGAAGACAAGTACAATATTATTTACTGTAAACATCTTTATAATAAATATTATGACGCTGTAACGTATTGTATTGGTAATTTTAGCTACGACTATATATTAAGCGAGTGTAATATCTATTTAGATCTATATTAATGTCACTACGAGTCAAGCTGCCCATACAAAATCTGATTTTTGCTTTAATCGCCTTCATAAATCGAGTAATTTTTGTTTAACACATTTTAGTATTATTATTTAGTTTTTATGTTCGAGAGGAGCGTGCAGTTCTCGGCGCGCGGGACCGAGCGGGCGGAGAGTCGGTGGTGCACCCCACCACAGTGCTCTCCGTTCCTTCTCACAATCCGGACCCACCGGATTGGTCAGAAGTTTTCCCTGCTACCGGGGCCTGACTCTCGTCCCTTGCTCGGCCAGTGATGCCAAGGTTGGCGCCTTTTGCTACTGCGCTTGCGTTCGAGCCGCACACTGGTTGGCCGCAGTTGACGCGCAATTCAAAATTGGAATTAAAAACAATTCTTGTTATTTAAATAAATAATTATTTAAAAATGCACAAGAATGTATATAAATTGTACAACTTCTGATTTTAGACAAGAAACAAAATTTATAACACATATTTTTTAAATAACAGTTTATTTTCTTCGAGTTCCAAAGAATAACTTATATTTCACAAAACATTTAATTTCAGAAGTCTAAAATCAGAAGTTGTACAATTTATATACATTTTTGTGCATTTTTAAATAATTATTTATTTAAATTACAAGAACTGTTTTTAATTAAAATTTTGAATTGCGCGCCAATTTCGGCTAACCAGTGCGCGGTCCGAACGCAAGCGCAGTAGCAAAAGGCGCCAACATTGGCATCACTGTGCTCGACAGCAGCACGCGCAAATCAGATTTATTCTGTGTCTACGCGCCACATTGAACGGAAGTGTTTTTCTCTTCTGCCTCTGAATTTTCGACGAACTTGTAAATTTTATTCAATCTCCGCCGCCAAGAGTGTCTAAACTTCTGTACCAATTCCCGTATCTCCATACAGCGAAAATATCCTAAGTGAATAACTCCGTATATTTATCGTTTTGTTTCTGTCTTTGTTCATTTTGCCGTTTACTCCGTGTCCATTGATTCACAGAATTGTGTTACATTGTTTCTGTATATGCATTTGCCTTATTTAATTAAATCAGTGTTTCCCTGTGTTATTTTGCCGGTATAGTTTGACTTTTGTTTATCCTTCTTTGATCCGAGTGTTTGTTTACTTATTATTTCGAATGTGCTATTGTGTTTATTCCCTTCGCTTATGATATTTCCACGTCACGTCTGTTTAATCTCTATGTTCTTTCGGGTCCGCGTAATCTTGTATTGATGTTCCGTATTTTGCAATAACTAACTCTTCTATCCCGTTAGGCCGTATGGACGGCAACGAATTTCGTTGTTGGGGTCCTCTCGCCGAAGCTGGATCGAAGGCCTCGCTAGCCGACATACCTCGCGACCCCTTTATCCGAAGTATTTCGCCGGTTTTGCCCCTATCTACCACCTATTCCTGTGTTTTTATTCTTATTAACCCTTCTATCCTGTTAGCCCCTTTGGACGGCAACGAATTTCGTTGTTTGGTCCTCTCGCCGAATCTGGATCGGAAACTGCGCGCTTCTTTATCCGACGTGTCTCATGAACAAATTGCTTAAACTATCTTGCTAAAATTATTCACCCATTTGCTTGCTTTCCTACAATAGAAGGCCATTGTTTGGTACCCTCGTCCTAGTATGAGGGAAGGCCGCAAATCCCACGAATAAGCACGATTAATAATCCAGTAAGCCGACTGTTATTAATAACGAAATGTTTACCGACAGGTCATGGGCAGGCATGGGCGATGCCAGCACCAACGCCGGGCTCGGAGGAACAGGTTAGGCGCCGCGATGACTGCGAAAGTTCCACAACCTAAATCCGCGCAACCAGAACTCGCGCAACCCACATTCGCACAGCCGGAACACGCGCGGCCCATATCATCGGCCCAAAACCCCACCTCGACCGACGACAACCTCCTGGAGATCCCTATCGAATTATCCCTTCCCGGTTCACTTGAAAGAGATCCGTCACCCCAGCCTTCACCCTCCCCCACTTATCAAAAGGTCGCGCCCCCTCCCCCCGCGGAATACCGTCATCAGGACGAACGGCAGATCGGATCGTGAAACGCTATCATCATGAGCGCGATTATATAATCAAAAGTTTTCTTGCTTCTATTCCGGAAAGCCCTTTTCGCGCGCGTCTCGGCCTCCTCCCGTCGGCTACAGCATCACGCCAGACCACCACACGCTTAACCCCACCGTCACTACGTGATTTCTGTGAATGGTTGCCGTGTCACCCGTTTGAACAACTCGATCACTCTCCGGCAATCAGTCTTCTTTTCCACGCCCCCCCCCCCCACGCTCTGTGGTCACCGCTCGCCACAACCAGACCTTAACATAACCTAGAATTTTACAAAAAATTGTTATCTTCTTTAAAACCGAATTTTTTATAAATACAGTCAAACCTGGATTTAGCGTCGGTTTTGGGCGGTCGGTCGGCTTCAATTCAGGCTCTGCGAACTATTTTGTCTCTCTCTTGTTTTGTCTCTCTCCTGTTTCTCTCTCTGTTTTTTCATGCCTGACTGAACACCCCCCCCCCCCCCCTCAGGCCCTCTCACGCATCCCCGCTGCACAGCGACAATTCTCGGAAACGCTGAATCAAGGATCGCTAAATTTTGTTCAAATTACAATGATTTTTACTTCAAGATACCAAATTTCGATATAAAACAACAACGCCAAAAATTGTCCAAAAATATTAATCTTCTTTGAAATCCAATGATTCTTGAATAAAAATTTAAAAAACACTAACCCAATCCGAAATTATTCAAGCTTGCCAATGTTATTAGTTTAAGCGAAAATCATTGAATTTACAATTGCGCGAAGAGCCTAGGCTCACCGAAAATATTTGTGCTACTCCCACCAAATTTCGGTGAACCTAGACACGGCCTTAAATTTAATGATTTTTGTTTAAAAATACAGATTTCAGGTCAAAGACATCAACTTAATCAAAATTTGTTGCAAAATTGTAAATATATTTTTTTAAATCAAATTTTTTATTAAAAATACAAATAATTTTCAACGAAAAACAGTAATATAACATAACAGACAATTATTTGGTATTGTAAATCTTTTCGAAGTACAATCATTTTTGTTCAAAAATACCAGTTTTAGGTGTAAAACTCTAACGTAACCTAAATTGGTCAAAAATTATGAACCTTTAAAATCTAATGACTAAAAAAAGTGAATTGTTGAAAAATGTGAACCTTTCAGATATAAAGTTTTTGATTTAAAAAAACATGTCGAGTGTGAAAGGCTAAGAAAATCTACAATTGTTGAAAATTGGGAATCATGATGAAGATTTTTGTTGAAAAATGCTAACTTCCGAGGAAAAACACTGCCATAAAACATGTATGATATTTTCAATAATTTTTCGCACTGTCAATGGTTACGCAATTTTCCGTAACTTCAACCCCTTTTCCATCTCGATCAGGGCTAACATCACGGAAAATTCCGTAACCATAGACAGTGTCTAATTTATTAGATAATTTAATAATGAAAAAAAAAATTATTCATAAAACCCTCTTTTAAGAGAAAAGATTAAATATAATTATAATTTTTGAGACACTTGCCACCATAGGCGACGACTTTTGCTAGTATGCAATCTCATTCGATTGTATCAAATTTGGGTAGTTTTGCCGTTGCGGCTGCGTTTTAGATGTCAAATTAAGGAAAATTTACAGCGACAAATATTTTATCATCCCTCAATTTCTCCATGTCTTCGACACTTACTGGGTACTGCGCCATAAAACTTCTAAATCCCACTGGCACATCACCACTCATAAGTTTAAAAAGAACAGCCTGATCATCCCGAGGGAAATTTTCTACGCACACCAGTTTACGTCTGCTTACGACTACTCACGACGCGTCTTTGTTTGAAACAATCGGAATAGAATACATACTTGAAACGCTCGGAAAGTTGGAATTCAGATTTTTGGAACAACAAACTTCGCATTCTTCGGTTGAAATGAATCACGTGGCCTACGAAAATTGCAACGATGCCAACGATTGGTTCATCGTCGTTTCGTGAAATTTTAATTTTTGGTCTGAAATTTTTTTTCATTTTAATTTGAAAAAAAACTTTTTAATAAATATCGGAAAATATTTTTTTCCTTAATATTATACAGCAATAAGTGTCCAGATATTTTTTTTTTTTGAACAGTAATTACAATTTTCTCTCATTTCTTGAGGTTGCTTAACAACGGTATTGGCCAATGACTGCGTGTTTCTCTAGGAATGTGGGCTGATACATCCATGACATCGCACGTTCATGGTATAAAATGACGGAAAATGCGTGTCGCCTGCCGGCGAAACATGTATTAACAATATATTATTTTAAAACTATTCCAACCTTATTATGTAGTACAAGTATTTGTTGTGCAAAAAGCTTGAAGCTCGATTTTGATCGGGCCGAGTCGGGAATTTAACACTTCGAGTCGAGCCGAGCCCGGCTCGATCAGTTTCGAGCGGAGCTCGAGCCGGGCCGAGTAATTTCAAAAGCTTGAAATATTGCGGGTTCTGGATTTCATGGAATTCAAGAAATCCATGGAATTGAAAGAATTCACTGAATTAATGGAATTCACGGAATTCAAGGAGTTCACGGGATTCGCGAAATACAAGTAATTCAAATAGTTCACAGAATTCAAGAAATTTACAGAATTCGAGGAATTTACAGATTTCGAGGAATTCACATGATTCACAAAATTCTGCGAATTTATTGAATTCCTATCGGAATTCCTCGAAATCTGTGAGTTCCTAGAATTGCCTGAATCCAGATAATTCAGGGAATTCCAAGGACTTCAAAACAATGCAAGGAATTCAGGGAATTTAGATAAATTTAAGAAATTTAGACAAGGTCAAGGAATTTCGAAGAATTTAAGGAATTCAGATAATTCAGGGTATTCCGAAGAATATAGAAGATTTCAATGAAGTTAAAAGAATTTAAAAGAATCTGAAAGCGTTAAAAGCATTCCATGTAATTCACAAGAATTAAAACAATTACATAGAATTCAACGAATTCAAAGGAAATCAATATGAATTCAAAGAAATTTAAGTGAATTTAAAGGAATTCCAGTGAATTCAAACGAATTCAAGTGAATACAAAGGAGTTGTAGTGAATTCAAATTATTTGAAAATAATATACCAAACGGGAGAGTAATAATTACTAAACCTGTCTGCTATTTGTCGTGTAATTATGCATACTGAAACAAGGGGGCAACACAAAAAATAGAATGGTTCTTTTGGACGACCAACGATAGTTGTCGTTTTAGATTTAGACGATCACTCTAAGAGAGGTTTTTTAACATGGAGGTATCGAATTGGTTTTTGGATTCTCGTGAATTTCGAGGATGCGAAATAATTTAAATACTCAAAACTTTCGAGAACCCGAAGTAATTCGAGTAATCGAAACGTTCCAGAACCCGAAACGATCCGAATACTTGAAAATTGCGTGTACCCGGCATAACTCGAGTACTCGCAAATTTCGAGAACCCGACTTATTTCGGGTTCTCGAAACCAACCGGGTACTCGAAATTTTGGGGTCTCGAAAGTTCGAGTATTCTCGAGCCCGGCTCCGCACGGACCGAAAAAGTCGAGCCGACTCGGTTCGAGCATTCAAGGTTTTTGCACATCCCTATATATCAGCTAATATTTATCATTGAAATAATATAAATGTTGTAATATAAATAATATATTATAATGCTTATAAAACAATACATTACTTTTAAACTATTTCAGCCTTATTATACGAGTATTTTATTGCTATTTACTATCGCCGTTAATGTTGAAGTTAACCATTAAGGAAGTTATCCGATAGTGACTTTTTGGTTTCATTTAAAAATGCAAACCTGATTTTCCGGATCGTTTTTTATTTTTCCTGAACAATTTCGATTTTGTGAAGTAGGCTGTTATGGATTGACAGCCTCATAATGTTAAATTTAAATAACACGCATATTGTTAATGTTGACACAAAGGGCCGCTCTAAAAATACGTAACACATTTAGGAGGGGGGAGGGGGGTTCACCTGGATCGTTACGTGAATTGTATAGTTAGATACACTTGCTATGGGGACGGCGATTTGTCAAGCTCTGCACAGAGGGCAAGACCGAGAGAGGACTTATGCGCAGGCGCAATGCATTATCTACAGTTTCCTCAGTGTTTTAGGGTTTCGAATCCCCGAGCGGAAACCCTTATAGTTTCGGCCGGATGTCCATGCGTCCGTCCGTCGTACTTATTCCCAAAGAGGGGAAGTGAGTAGAGGGGAAACTAAGTGGAGTATGAGAGGGACAGTTTGCGATGGGGAGGTTTCAACGACTTTATTAAGTTTTTTTTTAGGAAAATAATTTCAAAAAATAAATTATACGATTTTGTTAATAAAATTTTTTTCAACAATTTTTTTCAAAGAAAAATTTTTTCATTCAATTGTTTTACATAATTTTTTTACAACAAAGTTTGTTTACAAAATTAAGAAATATTTTGTTTTAAGATTCCGTTAAGACTTAAATTAATCTCTTATTAGGCTACGAAACCCTTCCTTCTAGGCGCTCCGCACCCACTTTGACTAATTGTTGTTATTTATAAAGCGATGTTGTCCTTTCTTTTTACACCCAATACCACACACCTACCTGCCATTTTGAAAATAGTGCTTTAAACTAACATCTCAACACAGTGTTATGAAGGCCGCCGTTGGAGCCGCCGACTGGTGTGTCTCCACGCTCATTAGCGCTCCTAGCGTCCACAAGTGTCAGTCACTGTCCCCATAGAAAACGCGTTACGTATTTTTTTAATGGCCCCTAAGTACAATTATGCACGTAAAGCAAAAGTTTGAAAATCATTTAAATTCTCTTTTTAGATTGTTGATCTTGACGCTGTGGATAACAGTAATGGTTCTCAGGATGGCACTGATGCTATATCATTGGGTCTGGAACCAGTGGAATGTACATTTGCAAAAGAAAGCTTGAATGAAAGTACGGCATCGAGTTGTTCCGATGAGGATAATCCGAAAATAATTACTGCTCATTTAGAGGAGAATTCCGCTCTTTTTAACTATGAAGTATTTATTACATTATTACAGGCAGTCTAGATTCATTCCTCTGGTTATCAACAAATCCTCAGAATTGTTTTGATCCTCCCTCAATGCTTCTTCCGATTTCATCGTATGAACATTATAATAGCTTTTTACACTGGGAATCCCATTTAAGTGCGGTTTCGAGCATGGTCCTAAATGGCCTGCACTTAAATCGAACACAACATTCGCTCGATCGCTGTCACGCATGACTGAGCACCGCCTGTCTCTCGGTCCCGTGGTCCCCGCATCATCAAAATGCCAAGGACTCAAATTCTAGGGACGACCTAGATGATAGTTACTTGAATTTGATTTCTAGTGTATTAGATCTTATATTACACAGGCCCACAAAATTTGACAAAGGTCCGGAACCAGAGACCAGACCTAGTATACCCGAAGGCTTTTGCTGCGCTGAATCCGAATCCGACCGCAGAAAAATTCCAGCATCTATGTTTACTTTAAAGCGCTTTAACATAAAAAAACCGCAACTCGTACCCCGCTATAGCCCTCGGCCACCATAACCTAATTTTCCCAATCGTTGAGTATTGAATCTTTGAGCGTATGAATTTACGTGTTTAATTAGTAAGTTATGATTCGTTACAAATGAACGATAACGATTTTCGACGGAAATATTTTGTTCTGCATCGCCAACCATACCTGTTTCTTTCGTCGCTCGGGGTACGAGTTGCGGTTGTTTATGTTAAAGCGCTTTAAAGTAAACATAGATTAGATTTCTACGAAAAATCCTATCAAAAAGGTAGGGATCGCATTTTGAAGGTGAAGAGTAGTTCTTTACAATGCCGTTGTCAGTTTGTGAAAAAAAAATTTTTTCGCGATGTTACGGGGCCTCGAAAACATCAAAATAACGGGTTTTTGACCCTTTTAGGTTAGAATATCTCGAAAACTGAGGGTGCTGGAATTTTTCTGCGGTCGGATTCGGATTCAGCGCAGCAAAAGCCTTCGGGTATACTAGGTCTGGTCTCTGGTTCTGAGAATTGTTGGCCTGTGTTATTGATCTTACCTTATCTTATCTTACCAACGGCGATACCAATCACCAACGGCGATACCACGCTGAAAAAAACAGTTCTCGTCAGATCACTGAAGTTAAGCAGCGTTGGGCGCGGTTAGTACTTGGATGGGTGACCATTCTAGAATACTGCGTGCTGTTGGCCCACCGTGGGTGTGGTGAGCCCGCACTTGTAGTAGTTATTTACTACAAGAAACTATCCACCTAGAAACACTACCCGAATCGGGTAGTGTCACGCCTACGCTGAAAGGGAAATGGCTTAATGATATACTACTATACTATTTCATCATAGAAATTTTTCAGGTAATCTGCAATTTATTATTTACTTTGAGTATCAATTCTTGGTATTCTTGTGAATACCAAACTGCGAGTTTCCTTGGCTTTGTTGGGTCCTATTTGCCTTCCCATGATTATAACGTCTCTTATTTCACTAATCTGCTGCAAACTTAATATGCTGATTGTTTGATGACTGTAATTTTATACTAATCAAAATTGCTGGGTGATATAGGAGAAAAGTGCCCACATTTGTTCGACGTGCATAGGGAGTCAAAAGGGATATATACAAAATTATTTTATAAATTGCGTTAGAACCGCTGAATATCTGCGACCCTATTGTGCGGACTTGTTTGGGACAAGTCATATTTTTGCATGCTACTCGTATTTAAGTATTTTTATAACCATATAATTGTTCGCAATGACAGGTTATTTAACTACCTACTTTCAACTAATATTTGAGAAAAAAAAGTCATTCAAACAATTTTTCGCTTCTGCGCTTATTAGTCTGACAGCATAATACTTATTTAATTTGGGGCAAAAAGATTTTTTACTTCTGAATTGGTAATGATATTCAAGAAATTATTAGTGTGTACGACGTCACACGGGTGCACAGGGACTAAAAGGTCCCTACTCTTAATTGCTTAATAAAAAAACGAGTTTAGAGTTTCCTGACTCCCTGTTGGCACCTTTTCCCTAAACTTCTTGTGCTAACGGTTCAGTGTTGTTTACATCGCAATAATCAAGATTAGTAAACACCAGGCGTCTTGTGTGGAAAAATCTTGTGGTGCTAGCCACGCAGAGATCAGACCGTCTGGATTCAAGTTTAGGTGCGAACCATACGGTTCAGCCTGGGCCTGGTCAAAAGTTTAATGCTTTTTTACTAGCCTCAGGCCAGACCGTATGGCTGGAATAATCTAAAATAGGAGAAACTAAATTATTACAAATAAAGTGCCTTTAAAATTAAACGTCTAAAACAATATGCTTTAAATTGTAAACTGTTTGAAATTGGGGTGATAGCGATTCTAAAAAATCAAACTCAACACCTGAAAACTCCACACAGCTGATTCTAAAGTGGTGTGGGATTTTAAAAATTGAAATAATAAAAAACCATTCAATCTGCTTATGTATTCTCATGCATAATTTTATTATGTCGAATTTATGTATAATCGTAAAATTTATTTTATAACCTTGTGTAGAGTTTTACGGTGTGGGATTTAATTATGTTGGGTTTTAAGTTTTCCTAATTATCTTATGTTGAACTTTCTTGTGCGCAGTTTTATTATGTAGATATTATATATATTCGAAAAATTTAAATTATTTTGTGTGCAATTTTGCGGTATAAGATTTAACTGTCTTGACCTCAGAATTAAAATGTTTGGCGACCGTTCAAATAACAATTAAAAAGGCATTCAATGTCGCCCTGCGTACCAAATGCAGCAGTACGAAAGGTTGGTCAAGGAAGCCTTTGTCAATTAAAATTAAAAGACTTTCTGCTATTCAAAAATATTAAATGAAATTCAAGCATTTTTCTATTTTAGTATTAAATTTAGTAATTTTATCTAGGTACTACGTTAAAATTCCTTCTTGAGAACCACTTTGAAATTGTATTATTTTTTCTAGGTTTAGAGAAACCCTTTACGATTCAACAAAGGGATATAAAACCAATATTAAAGGGTAGAAATGTAATTGCTCAGACACAATTTTGAATTAAGAAAACCGCCACTTTTTCTATAAGGACTTCTGCAGTCTCTGGATATAGAAGTTCGAGAAGCGCAATTTCTTCTTTTATCATTAAAGACAAAACTTGCCACCAAAATTCGAAAAGTATTCCTCGCTCTGAGTAATTTTATGAACGCAATGTCGTTTCCGGAACGTTAGGAAGAGTCTTCGGTAAGTTCAAAATTGAAATTAAAAATTCCCTCGCATCAAATTTTCTTTGATTTCAGAGTGTCTAGTGACCCGGGAAAATATAATAATGGCAATTTGTGAACAGATCCGAGAAATCTGTGATCATAAATTTAAACTCGAAATTTTTATTTTCTGCGTTAAATTATTATACGAGAAGTTGTAGGCTCCGGAAGCTACGATCACGGTTCTTTAAAATCAACCAATCCCGACGCAACTGGAACGTGTACGTC